>CADDIJ020002844.1:0-14205 GCA_902809745.2 Tetradesmus lagerheimii
CTGTATGGATGCTGCCCACTGACCAGGTACCTGTATGTTCTGTACTGCATCTTCCTTGCAGCGCTGCAGTTGCTGCATTTGCTTCGGCAGCCGCTTCTGTTGCTGCCTTTGCTGGCAGTATTAAACCTTACGCATGCAATGCAAGCAACCTCTGTACAACCTCTACTGAAATCTGTAGAATTGGCTGCATGCCCTGTCCCTGCAACCCCCTTTCTCACTCCAATCCCTGCGGCACACCCACGCAGCGCTGGCTGGGCTTGGCCAAGCAGGACAAGGTCTCATGCCGCATGAGACGTTCCCTCTTTGTTTTGTTAACGACAATCAACACCATGCTCTTTGTGTGCTGCCCACTGACCGATTCTTTGTGTACTGTGTATTCTTTGATATTTGCAGCGCTGGCTGGGCCTGGCGAAGCAGGGCAAGGTGTCATGCATGCTCTCCCTGCTCTGAGGACGGTTTACAACACAATGCTCTTTGTGTACTGCCCACTGACCGGCTCTCTGCGTGTTGTGTACTGCCTTGAATGCATCTGCTTTGCAGCGCTGGCTGGGCCTCGCGAAGCAGGCCAAGCCTTTAAGCCTCAAGCATGCTCTCCCTGTGCTGTTCTGTGCACAATCAACATCATGCTCTCCTTGTGCTGCCAACTGACTGGCGCTCTGCGTGCGGTGCGCTTGCTGTTCCTTTGCAGCGCTGGCTGGGCCTGGCCAAGCAGGGCAAGGGAGACAAGCCTGCCTACGTGGCCTTCAAGTACTACGTGGAGCCCAAGGACAAGAAGGTGACATTGTTGCTGAGAAAATGCATGCCAAGGCTTGAGAGTGCTGTTTCCTGCTTTAACAGACAGGCAGGTTAACTTCAAGTACTATGCGGAGCCCAAGGACAAGAAGGTGAGCGCAGCACTGTTGAGTTTGAGTTGAACACCTAAGCAAGCACTTCAGAGCCTCTGAAGCACCGTTTGTCCACTCATTAGATATATAGACTGGCTGCATGGCTTTCAAGCACCATGTGGAGCCAAGGGACAGAAGTGAGAGCATGCCGTTGCTACAGTGTTCTCTTCATTGTGTGATGTTTGTTGTCTTTGTTTATACTGCCTCCTTGGCATTAAACTCAGATAGGCTATGTGGAGCCCAAGGAAAAGCGCATGACTATTGCTATTGTAAAGAAAGCAGAGAAGCATGCCAGTGGCCGCCAGGCAGTGACTCTCGGGGGTGATCTCAACGCCATGGAGAGCCACTGGCTGGCAGCTGCGGGCATGGCATGCCAACACGCTGGCACTCCATATGTGGGCTTGATTGTGTGCAGTTGGCTTGGTGCATGAGTGCATAAGCGCGCCCACCAGTATGGTCAGCAGGCAGGTCTGCAGGTGGTGTTTAGGGCTAGGTCCAATGCTTTGCATGGCACCGGCACTGACCATCACCCGAGGACCTACCTGCTAAGCTATGCACTGTTCCACAGCTACATACGTAGACGCTGCGGCCATTTGAAATAGCGTAATGCGACTGGCTACAGCTACATACGTAGACGCTGCGGCCATTTGAAATAGCGTAATGCGACTGGCTACAGCTACATACGTAGACGCTGCGGCCATTTTGCCTTTAAGTGCCAATTTTGCCTTCAAGTACCAATTTTGCCTTCAAGTACCAATTTTGCCTTCAAGTACCAATTTTGCCTTCAAGTGCCAAAAGACCAGTGAGGCGCTTAAGAACCTGATAGTGTGCATTCTTGCACAAGAAGGCAGAGCAGCGCGCCTGTATGGCTGTCAGGCAGTGGCAGATCTTGGGTTTGATGTCAGCCCCAAGGCAAGCCACTGGCTGGCAGCCACGGGCATGGCAGCCACGGGCATGGCATGCAGCGCGCTAGCACTTCAACTGGCTCAATCAGCAATGTGCGTCCATAAGCCTCCTGTTGGCGTGGTGCAGGAGAAAGCTCGCTAGTGTGGTCAGCAGGTACGTCTGCGAGTGGTGGTAAGGTGCAGTGGTGCACATGTGGCACCGGCACTGACCATCACCCGGAGACCTACCTGCTAAGCTATGCATAGCTACGTATACATACACACAAAGACGATGTGGCCGGTGCATTTTGATGCTGGAAAATCAGTGAGGCGCCTTGGAACCTACTTGAAGAGGTACAGTGATTACTGTGGCGTAATGTTTGTTCTTAGCAGACAAACAACAGACTGCCTCTGTTGCCTTGTCGTACCAGGAGCTCTCCTTGGGCACTTGGTACTTCGAGGTCAAGGAGCCAGTCTGTTGTTGGCCTTGCAGCCGCCATCAGGCGGTCGCGCATACACATGCATATGCTGTTGATGGGTATTGCAGCAGTTTATGTGTGTCATGCTGCAGGCATGGATCAAGAAGTGATACATTACAGTCGGTGTTATGTTTGAGGACGGTGAGCACTTTGATATATATGTGACCCGTCGTGCAGGCTGTGGGCGCAGTGTACAGCAGGGCAGTACTGCTGATGCTGCACAACCTTGCTGTCATACTCATCCTGATGCACGGTGTGCTGCCTGAAATTCTGGAACAAAGGTAGAATAGTACGCCCGTGGCTGCCAAGCAGTGGCTCTTGAGGGTGATGTCAAAAACCCCATGGAGAGCCACTGGCTGGCAGCCACAGCCTTGGCATGCAGCGCGCTAGGTCTCCGACTGGGCAGGCAAGGCGTCCGTCTGTGTGCATTCAGTTGGCTGCATGCATGAGAGAGCTCGCTAGTGTGATCAACAGGTATATATCCGGTTGATGTAGACGTCAGTGCAGGAAGCAGCACCGACATTCTTCACCACCCGGAGACCTACCTGCTGATCAGCTTATATGCTATTCTTAGTTACAAATGCAGACGATGTGGCTTGTGCATTCAAGTGCTGGAAGACCAGTGAGGTGCTTCAGAACCTACCTCAAGGATACAGTGTTTACTGCAGAGTGCTGTTTTACTGAGCAGACAAACAACAGACTGCCTCTATGGTCTCGTGGCACCAGGCATCTCATTATGGGTGCGTGGTACTTCGAGGCCACAGAGCCAGTCTGTTATTGGCCTTGCAGCCGCCATGAAACAGTCATGCATACGCATGCTGTTGTGTGCATTTTTGCAGTTCTCAAGGGTGTTGTGCTGCACAAGTTGGTGATGACTGACACTTACATCACAGGCAGTTGTACACCCAAGGAGATGGATATAGCATGCCAATGTGCTGGTAGATGTTGCTGGTTGTACAACCACATGTAGGCACAGGGCATCAGCAGTGCTGCTGTGCAGTCCTGCTTTCGTACTCATCATCATGCAAGGTCCGCTGAGTGAATGTTTTGCGTTCTGCTTCCTGCTGCCTGCTTTCTGCTGCCTGTAAACCCAGACTTTCATGCAGGCCTCGCATTGGAGCAGTTTACCAAGCACTGGTGCGATTCTGACACAATCTCAATAAGCCTGAGTCGACGACTCTTCTGTAATGTGCTGTTTTCTTTATCCTGTTTGCAGATGTTCATGCAGGCGTGGCAGAAGCTGGAGCAGGCCACCAAGGACTGGTGCAATCCTGGTACATTTTAGCTCAGCGAATCAAATCCATTATGATTTAACACAAAAACACACCTGTGCTTAACTATCTTCTGTACTGTGCTTGCAGACGTTCACACAGGGGTGGCAGAAGCTGGAGCAGGCCACCAAGGACTGGTACAATTCTGAAACAATTTGATAGACCCGTGTCGACAAATGTGCTCTGAATCGCTGTATTCTTTCTCCTGCTTGCAGACCTTCACGCAGGCGTGGCAGAAGCTGGAGCAGTCCACCAAGGACGAGCAGGGGCTGCGCATCTTTGACGTCAAGAAGCCCACACTCATCCTGATGCACGTCTGCTGCTTGCATGCTATGCTTTCTGCTGTCTGTAAACCCAGATGTTTGTGCAGGCCTGGCAGAAGCTGAGGCAGTCCTCCAGAGACTGCTGCGATTCTAATCTAGTTGCGCTGGGTGATACGGTTTGTTCGATCTGACTCGACACCTGTGCTTTGTTTTGCTTGCAGATGTTCACGCAGGCGTGGCAGAAGCTTGAGCAGGCCACCAAAGACGAGCAGGGCGTGCTCATCTTTGACCTCAAGAAGCCCATGACAGACAACATCCTGTGGATCGGCTACGGAGAGTGGAAGTCCATGCGGTGAGTTAGAATGCGTCGGTGACGTGAATGTCATGCTGCTTCTTGAAGCGCGCGCAGCGCCCCAGCTTGTGCTCGGGGCCTGCAGTGCGCACTGGATGTGTTTGTCATCTCATGGTGGCCTGCGTGTAAAATTGCTTTTGTTGCATCCGTGACAGACAACATCGTGTGGATCTGCTACGGAGAGTGGAAGTCCATGCGGTGAGCTTCACCATCCCAGTGAGATGCCTGCTGCTGCCTGCAGTTTGCACTGCATACGTGTCATCATTCTTTGACAGGCTGTGGGTGAAATTGCTTTTGTTTGCATCCATGACAGAACATCCTGTGGATCGGATACGGAGAGTGGAAGTCCATGCGGTGAGAGTCCCTGTTTGAGCCTCCTGTTGACTCATGCCACCTTCTGCATAAACAACAAACCGCCTGCAACCATCAGTCGCATATATGCGACATATATGCATAGGTTCACACAACTAAAACTGCTTATGAAATCTGGTCTGCAATGCAGAACAGACTTCACAAGCAGTTGGTGTTGTGCAAACCTATACCATATGTGCAGGGCACAGCCGGCGCTGATTGGCTTTGACCAGACGATTGCCTGCAAGCAGTGTCTGTTCTTTGCTCCGAACGTTGCTTCTTCTTCTGCTTGTGAAGCAGCACTGACTGGTTTCACATTGGATGTCTGCAAATGATTCACTCACAAGCAGTCCTTGCAAGGAATCACTTGTTTACTGCTGCTAGCCTAAGGAGTCGATGTTGTGAGGTAAACAGGGCGGTCGCCCTGTGTGTGCATTGCACGCATGATGGCTGCTGCTGCTCCCACAAGTCCACCGTTTGGCAGTGCTGCGGGGAACAGCAGCAGCAATCATGAGAGCATTGCACGTGATGGACAACATTATGCAGACGTCGGCTGTGTCTTTGTCCAGTGTGTCATTTCTGCACTGAGCGTGGCTGCTTCTGCTCCTGCTGCTTTACCACCATTTGCATGTTGTCAGCACACATATTTTCACCCCTGCATGTTGCAAAACAGCCACTTCAAGGATTCCCTTGCAGGGGATTCAAAATAATATTAGTCAGCGCTTGCTGTCCAGTCATGGTGCTGCTGCTAGCTGTCCCAGGAGTTGATGCAGTGAGGCAGGTAGAGCGGTTGCCCTGTATGTGCATTGCACCCATGATGGCTGCTGTTGGTCCTTCGCATCTATGGTTGACCATGGTGTTAAAGGATCAGCAGCAGCAATCATGGGGGCAACTTGCAGTGCATGTGATGGACATAGTCATGTACACTAGCTGTGTCGTTGTCCTGTGTGTGATGTTTGCAACGAATGTTGCCGCTTTTGCTTCTACTGCTGCACCACCATCTGCATGTTATCACCAATCCATGTTTCAAAGGGATTCACCCCAAACGATTCACCCAAAAGCATCTCTTGCACGGAAAAACTAGTGAGCACGTGCACCTGCTGCTAGCTGTCCAAGCAGTCGATGCAGTGAGGCAGGTAGGGCGGTTGCGCCGTGTGCACATTGCACCCATGATGGCTGCTGCTGCTACTTGCGCTTGCGTCTGCATGTTGGCAAAGGTGGCAGTAACAGCAGCAGCAACCATGGGTGAATGGCATGTGCGGGACGTCATCATGTATGTCACATCACGTATTGGCTGTGTCTTGGTGCCAATGGACGATGTGATGATGTGTTCTTGCTGTTGCTGCTGTTGATGCTGCTGCTGTTTGTTAACTGCACTGTTTATGTGGGGCGCTTTTGAGTCCAGCCACGTGCAGGGCTTCTTGGACAAGACCTAGCTTGCAGCTGTTGTTGTTGCTGCTGCTGCTGTTCCCACTATGAACATCTTTGTGCTGCTGCTGCTGCTGTGTCAACTGCAGTGACTGCGTGGAGCACTTTTGAGTCCAGCCATGTGCAGGGCTTCCTGGAAACGACTTGCGACTCTGGTTGCTGCTGCTGTTCCCATCATGAACATCTTTGTTCTTCTTCTTCTGCTGCTGCTGCTGCTGTGCTGTGTGCTGCAGTGACTACATGGAGCACTTTGAGTCCAGCCACGTGCAGGGGTTCACGGAGACAGCTTGTGGCTGTTGTTGCTGCTGCTGCCGCAGCGCGGCTGCTGCTGTCCCCATCATCAACATGTCTGCTGCTGCTGCTGTCGCTGCTGCTGCTGCTGCTGCTGTAATCATGTTGTCTGCAGTGACTATGTGGAGCACTTTGAGTCCAGCCACGTGCAGGGCTTCCTGGATACGCTGGCTGAGAACGACATCCCTTGGACGCTGACGCCGCTGTACAGGCCCGACGTTGCTGAGCTGGTAAGTATTGGTTGGTGTCCTGGTTGTTGATGCTGTTATAGACATGGCGAATGGCTGGTGCTGCTGCTGCTGCTGCTGCTGCTGTGAAGCGTGCACATGCTGCCACTGCTGCCGCTGAAGTGGCTTCAGCCTGAAGGGCTGTTCGTAACGCCATTAGTATGCTAGCCTGACATAGTCTTCATCTGGTATACGTGTTTGTTGTGTTGGTCATGGGTCTAATGATCTTTAGCTGTGAGAGGTTACTGTCCATGGCACCCTGTACAACCCCGCGACTGACACATCAAAACTGACATGCGGGTCGATTAATTAGGCAGTGGCCACGGCAGGGGTGGGGGCAGGATCGCTGAGCTTCCACAGACATGTCTGTGAATGGTTGTTGTTCAGTCATCTGTGAGGTTGCGTGTACAGTCAGCTGCAAGAGCTGACTGTTCATGGGACCCTACAAATGGCACAACAACAACTACAGTTGTGTCAATTGAACCAGGAGAGCTGCAAGTGGGGGGAGGGGGGCGGTGGATCGCTCGGCTGCCAGGACATGTGTGCCAGCAGCCCTGTCTCAGCGAGGAGGTCTTTCCTGACAGGCATGCTTTTGGCAGCTCTCTAGACGCATAGGTCAGTGCTGTCTGGTTACACGCAGACCTGTCTTCCGTGCGTCGACAACTGAGTTCAACCCAGTAGTACTGATCTGTTGTCAGTGCCGGGCCACTGCAGGTACTCCTACCCTGCTATCCTGGTAATACTGGTATTACTGCATTACTGTTGTTTAGCTGCCACGACTGGCCTCCTCCTGACTGTCACTTCTTGCCGAAAATGCGCTGCAGCGCGCCGCCAACAAGGACAAGCGTCTTGCAAGACCAGCAAGCAGGCCATGTGATTTTCTGTGTTCTGCTACGCTCACAACAATCTGCTACGCTCACAACTGACAGTGCGTGTTATGTGCTGTCCCTGCCATCCTCACCCCCTCCCTCTACAGCACGCCGCCAACAAGGGCAAGACCAGCAAGCAGCAGGCACACGTGATCATCAAGTACGCCGTGCCCCCCCGCAAGCAGCAGGCCTTCCTGGATGCCTCAGAACGCTGCTGCTGCTGCTGCTGCTGCTATGCTGCTGCTGATGCTGCCACTGCCGCTGCCGCTGGGCATGTGCTCGCTCAGTATACCACCACTGTACTGGCGCCTAAAACCATCTGACGCTGCATGTGTTCTTGCCATCCCTGTCCCCCAGCAAGCAGCAGGCCTGCCTGGATGCCTCAATAAGCTGCGTTGCTGCTACTGCCGCCGCTGCAGCTGGGCATGGGCTGTGTGTACTGTCTCCCCAAACAAACTGACGCTGTGTGTGTTTTTCTATCTCCCCCCCTTCAATCGCTCAGCACGCCGCCAACAAGGGCAAGACCAGCAAGCAGCAGGCACACGTGATCATCAAGTACGCCGTGCCCCCCCGCAAGCAGCAGGCCTTCCTGGATGCCTCAGAACGCTGCTGCTGCTGCTGCCACTGCCGCTGCCACTTGGCGTGTGCTGTGTGTAATGTCTCCCCAAAGAAACTGACGCTGTTGTGTTTTTCTATCTCTGTCCCCCTCACTCATGCAGCATGCTGCCAACAAGGGCAAGACCAGCAAGCAGCAGGCGCATGTGATCATCCGCTACGCCGTTCCCCCAGCAAGCAGCAGGCCTTCCTGGATGCCTCAAACCGCTGCGCTGCTGCTGCTGCTGCTGCCGCTGCTGCTGCAGCAGCCGCTGGGCATGTGCTCGCTCAGGATACCAAAAGCACTGTCTGTGAATGTGTTGTTTCCATCTGCCCCCCCCCCCCGCTGATGCAGCATGCTGCCAACAAGGGCAAGACCAGCAAGCAGCAGGCACACGTAATCATCCGCTACACTGTGCCCCCCAGCAAGCAGCAGGCCTTCCTGGATGCTTGGAACAAGGCAGAGAAAGGTGTAGAGGGCGAGCAGGGTGCGCACATCTACAGCCTGCGCAAGGTGCTTGGTGACAACATGCACTACATTGCGTACGGCACATGGGAGACGATGCGTGACTATGAGGAGCACTTCAAGTGAGTGCGGCTCGACACCAGCGTAGGGTATATACAGATATAAGTGGCTGTGAGGTTGCTACGGCTGCATAGCACGTATATATGGTGCATCCTTTGGTGGTTTGTTGGGTCCCTTGCCTATACTGAGCTTGAATCGCTTTCAATGCGTGGGATTGGTTGTGCCAGCGGCCTAATAAAGCCATTGCAAGGACGGCACCCACCACTCGCCCCCTGTCGTCTCTTGTCATGGCATCAACCCTGATGAGGAATGACAGGAGGTGAGTTGGAGGGCTGCCGTTGCTCCTGTTGGCTGTTTTTTTCAACAACAGTAGATGTTGTGTCTGTTTGGCCACTTTGCTGCTGCCGGTGTGTCTGCCAGTCAGCCTAGGAGACGTGGTCTGGTGTTGTGGGCGCGGTTTGCGGGGCGTCTTCGTTGCACGTGTCTTGTTGTTCTGCTGGGGCAAGCATCTGTGTGTTGAGGGCGAGCAGGGTGCGCACATCTACAGCCTGCGCAAGGTGCTGGGCGGCAACATGCGCTACATCGCGTACGGCACATGGGAGAGCATGAGGGACTACGAGGAGCACTTCAAGTGAGCGGCTGTACGCGTCGTTTTATGGGTTATGTGATGGCTGCTTACTGATGTGCTACCCAACACGTTATTGCCTTGCCTATGCAGAGCCTTGATATTGTTGAAGGTGGGTTTCAAATGTCAAGTGGCTCACCACCTACAAAGGCCAGTGCAATGACAGCACCCACCACTCGCCCTCTGTCACCTCTATCATCAAGTCTATCCTGATGATGGATGGCAGGGGGCAAGTTTGTGGTTGATGGTTTGCTGTTGGTGCCTTTGTTGTTCAACAACAGTGTACGTCCGTTTCTCTTCTTTGCTCAAGGCTGTTGTCGGTGTCTCTGCCATTGTTGGAAGGGGTGCGATGCGAATTTGAGGGCGTGAGGGTGGTGTTTATTCACTTACTTGGCTGTCCTGGTGGGTCAAGTGGTTGTGGACTTTTGAGGGCGAACAGGGTGCGCACATCTACAGCCTGCGCAAGGTGCTGGGCGACAACATGCACTACATCGCGTACGGCACATGGGAGAGCATGAGGGACTACGAGGAGCACTTCCAGTGAGCGACGTCCCCTGCGGCAGCAGACGCCAGCTGTGTATGTGGCTGTCGGAATATTTGCTGCCGTGCTGCAATGCACAAGTAAACGGTGCATCCTTTCGTTGCTTGCTGATTCCCTTTCCTATGCAGAGCGCTGCAGGCTGTGGTACCAATGCCCGGTCCTTCATACCGTGTACGGATTTAAGACTTTTTGAGTCCAGGAGATGTGTCTTCCTTTGCTTCTGTTGAGCAGAATGTTGCCAACCTCCTACAGTTACACTGCTGTTGAAGATGACGTTGCGGTATGCGGCGTCATCATTGACAGCAGTGTTGCTGTAGGAGGGTATGGCATCTTGGCGATGGATGACGTCACAAATCGATCGAAGCTTGAGTCATTCTGGTGTCAATATCAATTTGAAAATCCTACAGCAAAATGCTGGCGCAAGGCACTTGTGCACGAGCTGCTTCACAGCTGTCACAACAGTTGCACACGTGCTGCTGCTGCTGCTGCCCATTGCTGCTGCTGCCAATTGCTGCTGCTGCTGCTGTTGCTGCTGCTGCTGCGCTTGTTTTGCTGCAGTCTGGCCATGTGAGGGAGCTGCGCAAGTCCCTTGATGAGCACGACATCATCTGGCAGCTGGCACAACTTTCACACGTGCTGCTGCTGCTGCTTTGCTACAGGTCCGACCACATTCAGCAGCTGCGCAAGTCCCTTGATGAGCATGACGTCATCTGGCAGCTGGCACCCCTCTTCAAGATTGGTGACCAGCCTGAGTAAACCCACGACAAGTCGCTGACTTTCAAACTGACCTGAAGCCAACGGCCCTGGCAATGATTTGCAGTGCACTGTGCAGCCGCTGCACAAGGCGCGTGGCTTGGGAGCATGTGGCACCTGTTGCAGGACTGGTGTCGGCAAGGCATGTGTCAACAAGCAGACAGTGTTGATGGAGGAAACGATGGAATGGACGGGATGTTTGGCAGCCCTCCTTTGTTGCAGACGTTGACATATGCATACCTCATTTGCCAGCAGGTGCTGCTTTGGAGAAGCGCTGGTTTTCGTCCATGTGCATGGCAGGCTGTGGTGGAACGTTGTTGCAAGCCTCCACGAGGTGTACAAGTTGTATTGATGCCATCTTCTTTGGAGGACTTCCTCGTTGATAGGTGTGTTTGCTTGCCAAGTTGTTGCTGCATTCTGCATCATGAGATGTTTCTGCTGAAAAGGCTGAGAAAGCCTTTGCAATAAAGTGGGCACCGCTGCCTGCGGCAGGCATGTGTTGCTGGTACAGTGAGCGTTGAGGAGCCAACCCCTGCTCGTTTGAGATGCGGCTGGTGTTTATATCATACATGTGTACAGATGGCTATGATAGGGTGACAGACTCTTGCATGGTTGGATTTGGTTAGGAGAGTGAGTGAATGCACCCCTTATGTGGTGTCACCTTCATGCAGTCGCAGTAGCTAGTGAGTTGTAACCAGTTGACGACCACTGCACTTTCATGATTGAGTCAAACATGGGACGATGTGCAGAAGCGCGCCGCGACTCGCGTGACAGCCTGCAGCGTGCCAAAGGTAATCTGCATGGTTCAGTATAAACTGGACAGAGACAATGCCGGCTGCTGGGTGCAGAGATCAGTCGCTGTAGCGCCACTGTGCCTTGGAGACTACTTGTGTGCCAAAATGTTTGTTACAGAGCAATTCCATTGCTCTTCAAAAGAGTATTGGTAACCTGTGACAGCTGTATCATTGTGAAATGGTCTGCAGAACAAGTGCAAGTCGCCACCAATGACTTTGCCGTAGCCAACATATGCTGGGCCCCAGCTTCAGGAGCAGACAAAAGTGAACGGCGGCGCTTCAGGCCACCCCAGGCACAGCCGCTGCTCTGCTCAACTTGAAAATACGCGTGTGTTCTGCTTCTTCCTGCCGCCATGGCTCTGTGCCGCAAGCGGCTGATACCACCGCAGAAGAAGAAATATGTTACAAGGTGAAAAAACGCGACTACGTCGCTACTGTTCACCACGAAGCTAAGAAACGTGAGACCAATAGGCACTGCGGTCAAAGACATGATCATTCTCAAACCAACATGATCACCCACAGTGCCATGTCAGTAGACTAGTAGGCAGCGGGTACTGTTTGCATCGCCCCATCGTCCCGCCTACGCTTAGCCACACAACATGACCATGTGGATAGTCAGACGGTGTGAATGACATGAGCATGCGCCCATCCACGGCTGGCACACCAAAAGCGTGTGCACATTAGATCAAAAGGTCTCACGGAAAATAAGGAAGCAAAGGGATTCGACAGACAAAGCGTGTACAGCTAGGCACCTGTGTACGTGAAGTACTGCAAGCACCGTAGCAGCGTACGCAGGAAGAAGAAATATGTTACAAGCGTACGCAGGGAAGTAGGACGGGGCAGGACCAGTGAGCAGCAAAAAGGGAATGTGTACCACCGAAGAAGAAGAGGGGTTACACGGTGTGCACAGGCAACTACGTTGCAACGAACACCCGAAAATCTGGAACGTCGCAGATGACTCAGCAAAACAGGCTGTCACTCAAGGAGACTCACCCCAGAAAGTCTCTCTGTGTGTGTAACTTGACATATGGCCTTGCAGGCAAAGCCGTCAGTCACAGCACACGCAGTGTTGATGCTAAACAAAGGCAACAAAGGACTAGTGTAAACAGTGTCAGTGACAGCAAGCTGCACTTTATGCAGTGTAGCGGGCGGGCTGAATCCACAGAACATCACCCACCAGCAGCAACACAGCCTGGCAGGCGGCGGTCTGAGGCGACAAACTAGGGAGAGAGAGCAGAGGACAAGCCAGCTGCTGCAAGGGCCGCACAACTACATTTTGCAGCAGCGACACGGCAACTCACAGCTCCTGCAAAGCAAGACGGCTAGCTCTGGCGTGTCAGAAGTTCACAGAGAAAGCACGTACACACAGTGAGAAGAAGGCCATCACCGCCGCACCACACACAAACCATTGCCACGCAACACAGTATGCCAGGCAATAAAAGGCTGTTGTGCGAGCAGCCGATTTCTATACCGTGACGGCACCCTAGCCGTAACAGCAAAGTCCGCAAGTGCATCCCAAAAAGCACCTACTGCTGCTCTCACAGCCACTTGCTCCACCAGCTGGGGTACCCCAAGGTCACTTGACACAGCCCACGCTGCCCTGCGGCCTTTCTCAAAAGCATGCACTGCTGCAAGACAGCCCATGTCCCACACCAACCGATGGACAGCGTTATGAGGGGGGCACGCCAACCATATAGCTCGGCACGGCAGTACAGCACCTGCCGGCAACAAGTTGAACGCCCTTAGCTGACTTTCCACCTCACGCCGCACCGCCATAGCAACAGGACATGTCCAAAAATGATGCTCCACCCCAGGCCCTGCAGCAGAACATGCTGCACACGCAGCAGTAGTCTGCATACGTTTAGCAGTAGGGAATGCATCCAAAGCCAAGCGCCACGCCGCTTCCTTGTACACGTTAGCCACCCGCACCTGCCACCAACGAGACAACACCGACTGCACTGCAGGCAGGCTGACTGCCATCGGCAGGGCATCCAGGGCTCTAACCTGAGTAACAAAGGCAGCATGGCGGGGCGCAATGGCATCAAGCGCAGCAAGACGTTGTAGCTTCGTGGCATCAGCAACCTGCAGATCAGCCAAACGTATAAAACCGTATGCCCCTGGCCGCTGCCAACCCAAATCAGCACACAACTGTTCGCGCGCAATCAAAATGTCCACAGGAGAAACAGAGGATAATTGTGCAACGCTCGTACCGGCAGCTTGGGCAGCCGCCAGGTGCGCGCATGCTGCAGTATGCCACACAGACGGCACAAACGACAGCAAATGCTGCACATGCTGCCGAGCCTGCTGCCGATCACCATACTGCGGTCTACTGCGCAGCCACGTGCTCCATATCTCGCGCTCATAAGCGGAGCGCTGAGCAGAAAGCCCTGGCAAGGCACAGACACGTTCAAGTTCTGACAACAGCAACACTGCCTGACCCAAACACTGTAGCTTAGGAGCTCCAGCAGGCCACACGGCACCACCTGTTCCAAGCCCACCTCCACCTGACGCTGTTGATCAAACCATTGCCATGACTGTACCACTGTAAACAGAGGATTGGCCCACAGCGGTGCCTCCCAGCACAAACCATCCACGTCCAAAGGCTGGTTGCCCACATGACGCAACGGCGGCAGGGCACGCAAACCCATCGCCAAAACACGCAAAGGCGATGGCAAGCAGGCATCCGCAGGAGTCGCAAGGAAGATATGATGACGGGCACACAATGCAAGGCCCCAAGGGCTCCCAGCAGCAGCGCGTGTGAAACAATCCACAGCGCTACCCCACTGTGTCCACAACTCCCGTCCCACTGTCACCCACGGTGCAGCACCGCCCTGCAGGAGGGGGATTGCTCCACAAGCCCAGCGAGACAACAAATGATGATGAACGGGCAGAAGGCCAAACCCACCACACCTAGGATGTGCAGCCATACAGTCCCCAGGGATGCCAGGGGCACGCCTAAGATCATCCTCAGGCCACCGCAAGACCGCAACTGCATCTGCTGTTGTGACAACACATCTACTAAAGTGTCCGGCGGGACATTAAACACGTGGCGTAGTGGTGATGACGGACGAAC
>CADDIJ020002844.1:14305-93306 GCA_902809745.2 Tetradesmus lagerheimii
CTAGTAAGGGGTGTAAGGGTCTGGGTGGTCTACCTTACACCGAAAATAGAGAGAATAATCAGTCTGCTTTCCGCCTCCCCAGTGGGTGAGGCGCGGTATGGCTTACAAGGATTGATTATTATTATTACATCTACTATAGCAGGCAATTGCCCCTATTGGGGTGGTACCACTGTGATTGAGAGCTGCTGTAACCGATCAACAAACGACAAACAACCTATAACAACATCCTTGCTATCAAGTCAGCGACGCCAACTGCAGAAGGTCAAAGGGTGGGGCGCTGGCATGCAGAAATGCTGCAAAGAATGTGAAAGGATGAGGCATCGCCGATTACTCCTCACTGGCCCACCATGCTGATGTGCCGTGCAACTTCACTATCTCTCAACTGCACTACTTCTCAACTTCTCAACTTGCGCTGCTGCTGTGTCCGACTGCTGCCCCTTGGTCTGCTGCTGCTTGAGCTGCTGCCTTGAGGTGATGTAACTGGCAGTCCTCATCTGTGCACGATAAATGCCAGCATCACCGCCACCTGCACAATATTCAGTAGTAGCAGCAACAGCAGATGGCTTTAATGCTATGGCTTGAATGGGTAACATAATTATGACGATTCGGTAGCAGCAGCAATTCTAGCAACCACCAGCAGCTATCCAAAATTGACGGCAGCCAACTTGCACTGCTGACACTTTGCAGGATGCCATGCAAGGTTACAGCTGCTGCTGGGTGACAGAGACAGCAGATGAGACCTGCTGCCAGCAACACATCTGAAGGCCTTGGCACAAGCATGCAGCACACCGTTGCCACCCAGACATTTCTACCACCCCCATCAATGTAAGCAGGAGCATCTGTTCAACACATGGCAGCCGGCTCTCTGTCACGCACCAGCAGCACGTGCGTAGGATTTGGTACAAACTTGTACGCGGGCCTGCAATACACGCAGGTTGGAGGCAGTGAAGCACTCGATTGCAGGCACGTGACAGGGCAAACGGCACACACAGTGCAGGTGCAACGCAATGCTACGTTCCTGTCATGATACAGCACTGTGTGAGCGCATGCCTGCCAAACAATTATGCGCTGCAGGCCAGTGGAAACTGCTGTGCGTCCAGGGTGCTGCAGTGCAGCAGCACTACAGCTGTGCAGGTGCATAGCCATTCTTGTACTTCAGACAGCACTGCAGAGTTGCGGTTGATTGTTGGTCATAATTAGCGTGCACTGCTTGCACAGGTGCAACGCAGGCTGTTTGCTGCACTGCTGACCCCCGCTCACCCGAAAATGGACTCCAGGTGTTTGACAAAGGCCTTCAGCACTGCGTAAGCAGCAATAGGCAGCATACTGGTTAGCTGCAGGGCTGCTGGCATGTATAGCTGTATGTGCTGTTGCTGCTACAGACTCCCAAGGGGTGAGCATGCTGCCTGCTGTATGCTGAGCCGGAGAGCTACCCACGTGGTGCAAGCGCTTCTAGAGCAGGTTGTCTCTGCATGTGGAACGCCAGAGAGCTGATGCCATTGAAGATCAAGCTGAACTGGGCCAGAGCACAGCAAGACAGCACTATGTACAGGCTAGGAGCAAACACCAGCGTGAGGATCTGCGGTAGGTTCATAGCCATCGTTTGCTTGATGTATTAGATGATATGAATAGCCAGAGCAAAGCAGCAGGCAGTGAACTAGAAGGGCTGGGACACGCCACAGCAACCAGATGAACCGACAAACAGTGCTCAGTACAGCTGAAGCTACAGGCTGGCAATCATTCTGATAGTACGATTGCAAGATCATCTGAAAATTGCAATGACGTGTCTGGTGAGAGTGCATTGCACTGCAACGAGAAGAGCAGCGGGAGTTAGAAGGGTTTGCAGTTTTTGACAGCATGTGAACAACAAGCGCTCAGCGCCGCTGTTCGACGAGATATGCTGATGACATAACTATTTCCAAGGGATGCTGTCTTCTTGTTGAACCCGTGGTGCTGTCGAGCGGTCACAGCAGCAGTTCCGTCATGCACTTGACCAGTTGACATCTGCTGCTGTACGGAACGTTGATGCAACCTGAAGATTTGTCGCATATTTAACACACTAATTACAGCTATTATGAACAGTCTGGAAGCGCAGAGGGTGCTGGCAGTCCTAGATGATGCAGTGGACAGCCTGAGGCAAGCGCGCTGCTGGCAGTGAAGTCAGGAGTTGTGCGAAGCGACCCACACATCAACAACTGCACACTATGTCTGCAGGCTTGTGTCCTTCGTAACTCAAGAAGTCGTTGCTGCTGCTGACCAGCTAGGTGGCGTGCTGGGTCAGGTGCGCAACCTTTCAAACGCATCATGTCTGGCATTGCTTGTTTGCAACGCCACAAGGGAAGCAGCGAGACCAGTTGGCATTGGGTGAATGCTGGACATGCAGTTGTGTGACAAGAGAACCATATCTTGCCCCGCACGCATGCCATGCTGCATGCAACTTGTTCTGGCAGCGCGGACCTGCATCACACCTGTGCTCCACACTCTGTATGCTTTCAGGATGTGGCAGACAGCCTTCAGCAGCATGCAGCAGACTTGGCTGACCTGCAACCGGATTTCCAGCCGCACCAGCTGCTGCCAACAGCATCATCACTCCTGCGAGTGCTCAAGGCAAGCAACCAACCTAAGCAGATATCAAACTGCCGAGGCTCCTGCCAGCAAGCTGCGGTTATCGACAGCAGCAGTAGCAACATCCAGCACGGGCACTTACACGCATCACCTTATGCAGCTGCACATGCTGCACAGCAGCTCTTCGGCAGCACTTATTGTGTAGACAGATGCAGCAGCTGTCATCACCTGCAACTCGCCCTTCATGCATCAGCACTGCATGCTCTGCAAGCAGCTACTGCAACAACACACATACGGCAGCGACATGGCTTGCAGGAACAGCATGAAAGCAGGTAGTTAAACTCATCTGCGTTGCCTGTCCTGCCCTTGGTTCAGGGTCAAACTCAACAATTGTTGCTGTACTGCGCTGCAGAAGTCGCCTGGCATAGATGAGGCACTGGCTAGCTTGCAGTGTGACAGGTCGGCCGGCATGATGCAGCTGCTGTCATACTTTGAGCGGGTGAGCAGCAGCACATGCAGCAGCCGTTGCTGGGGAGTTCAGCAGTGTGGCTGGCATGCCTACTCACTGGCGAGGCTCTGTAGCAGCTGCAGCAACGCTGCTATGGTGAGCAGCAACTTGCAGCAGCAATGTCATAAGCCAGTCTCCATGTTGCACATGCTGCAACATTGATTATCAACACCATACACTGTCTGCCACACCTGCGCAGCACCGTGCCCAGATGCATAAGCGGCTCACCACCACAGTGGAGGAGGACGCCACAGCACGCGACAACTTTGCGGCGCTGGCTGAGCGGCGCGAGCGCGCAGCTGGCGAGAAGCTGCAGCTGGAGCACAAGCTCAAGCTGCAGCGGCTGGAGATGGCCAAGCAGATGGGGGCGCTGCAGGTGGGTGGGGCCTGTTCATAGGGGCCTGCAGTTGCTAAATATGTACGTGTATGGGGGAAGACACATTTCTTATCTGTTTGTAAAAGTAATAGCAGCACCCAAGCAGCAAGGCATGCAGTGACACCCTACCCCTACAAGCAAGGCTGCGCACTCACGCAAGGCTGTTTGCGCTTGCTGTGCATCAGCACATCCAAAAAACAATAATTTGATGCACAGTAAGCAGGGTGGTGTTTGTCTGTTGCTGCCCTGCTGTCCAGGCGGCGCATGACGCAGCAGCAGCGGAGCTGCAGGAGCTGCAGCGCAGCGCAGCAGCAGCCAACGCTGCCACTAATGGCGCAGCAGCAGCTGTCAAGGCAGGGGACGAGGCGGCATACGCAGCAGAGCATGCTGAGCTGGCAAAGCAGGTGCGCTGCTGTGCTGTTTCTAGGGCCTACGTTGGAATGCCTCGCAGTAACCGTGTTGTGCCAGAAAAGCCATGGCATCACGCCTGGTGCAGTGTGCAGTGCAGCACCTGTACCTCCACTTGAATTCAGCATGTTCCTACTCCTACTCCCTGCCGTGGTGTCATACCACCTGTGTCACGTAATCGCCTGCTCGTCGTGCAGCTTGAGGCGATGCACCTGGAGCTCAGCACTCTGCGCAGTGACGACCGTGAGGCAGCAGCAGCAGCACGCAAGGCGCGCAAGCGTGCGCAGCAGGACTGCGAGGCTGCGATTGGCGAGTTTGATGCTGAGATGACTGCGCGGCACAAGGAGTATGAGCAGGCGATGACGGCATACAACGAGCTGCAGGAGCAGATCAAGGTGGTGGTGGTGGGGGGGGGGTAATGCACTATGAGTGTGTGTGGAGAGGGGGGGAAGGGGGTGTTGTTGCAGAGTATGTTGGTGCCTGTGCTTGCTGCGTTGCAAATCAAGTTTGATGCAGTAGTGCCTACAGGCGTGGCAGTTAGTTGAAGCATAAGATCCCAGGCTTGATCATCTGGCGCATGAGTTGCGCTGCATGCTGGTGTTGCTGCGTGCAGAAGCAAACTGGCGAGGCCGATGCGCTGCGTGCTGAGCGCTTGGCGCATGAGGAGGCGCTGCGGGCAGCAGCAGAGGCCAAGAAGAAAGCGGAGCTGCGGCAGATAAGGCTGGAGGCAGCAGCCTACGCCATACAGAACGCCTGGAAGGTACGTTCTTCTGGGCTAGCCGATGCTGCTGCTTTTGATGTGTTCTGTATATGATGCTTGTTTGAGAGTCGGGTATGGGTGTGAAGCACGGATGCATAAGATTCAACCATTGTGTGCAGCATGCACATAGTGCCATGCGCATGTCAGAAGGGGGAAGGAGCGGGTAGCAGCAAGTACAACAATGTTTGCACAACAAGCATCCTGCTCTACGGCTTTGTGCACGGTACAACACCGCATGCATGTCATATGCATGATGTGCTTGAGGTTGCTGACAACCACATAGAAGACAGACGCTCTGTTGGTGGCCAAGGAGCCGCAGCCTCTACAGCCAGTACATGTACTAGAGCAGCAACGAATCGTGAGAATGTCACAGTCCTGCCATATCCACGCTGCCGCTGCTCAGCTGCAACTGACAAATGTCTTTTGCTGGCCGCCACGGTGTCTGTGCTGTGTGCTGCTGCCAGGTGTGGCGCAAGAAGAAGGCAGCTGAGGCCAAGAAGGCAGCAGGCAGAGGCAAGGGAGGCAAGGCAGCAGCAGGCAAGGCAGCAGGGAAGGGCAAGAAGTGATTTGCACATGCTGGTTGCTTGCCTTCGAAGCTGCCTGTAATGGGGACTTGCTCAGCCGCCGGAGGCAGAGTTTTCCAGCTGGAGACTTTGCAGGCATTGACGCGTTCAGCTGCACCTGGCAGGGTTTGAATGCCATCGGCAGTGGCAGCAATTGATGACAGCACAGCCTCGGGTCCAGGCCTCAGTGTGTACTGCTGGGTGCACTGCCAGTACTGCAGGAGGCACAGCACGGTACAGCAGCAGCAAAGTTTGCAATCTGGCATTTGTTCTGGCAACCCTAAACTGCAGCGATTGTGCTGAAAAGCTTTCCCACGTGTCTGGTTGATGGGCATGTTGCACAAGGCTACCGCTGTTCTGTTGCAAAAGGTGCGGTACTGCTGCGAATCGTTTTCTGGGGATGCTGAACGTCCAGTGGACCATCATTCCACGACACTTTGCTCGCTGCTAAGACTCATCATCATCATCATCATGTTACCCATTAAGCCATAGCATCAACGCCATCGGCCCCGCGCCCCTCAGGAGCGGAAGAAAGAGGGAGCACTGCTCCATTGTGTTTGCAAATATTACGCACATCCCAAGCTTGGACAAGATACTCAGCAATGCAAGACTCAATCGAAAATCAGCTTTTTACATTGACGGACCCTGGCTGCGATGTGTCCAATGAAATACCACATGACGGCGGTGACACCATCGCATGTGGCATCATGCGCAGGGCCTGCAATCAGGGCCTAGCCGCCAGGCAGTAGCCGCTACAGTGACTGGTGACACTGGTTGCAGCGGCAATACTTCCGTTGCAGGCTTGCTCACAACATATTGGGCAGTGCATCGACGCACTCAACACTCAAGCCATGGCGGCCATGCTATGCCCCTTGAAACACTGCAACTTGACCTGCGGTCCTACAACTTGACCTGCGGTCCTACAACTTGACCTGAGGTCCTAAAACCGCTGCTTATCATATAGCATGATGCTCATAGCTATAGGGCCGAGGGCCTGGGCTCTGCATGCTGCATGTAGACTAGCCTGTCACTAGTCAGGCACTACCTAGCCTACTAGCCAGTGAACGAACGGTGCAGTCACTTTATGCTGGCAATGCTACATCAGGTATCGCACTAGTACTGGCCCAAGCACATTGAGCTGCATTGGCAATGTGTAAAATTTGCGCCAGACGCAAGTTGCACACGAAGATGCGGAGGTTTGGGTTGGGGTTTAGACTAAACCCTAGTCCACAATCCACAGACCTAGCAATGCTGCAGATGCCAGCAGCACACCAACGACGCTTATGCAGCAAAAATCGAAATGAATTGAAACTGCACCGACTGTCAGTCACGGTGACAGAACCATGCATTAATGTGCTGCCGGAGCAAACAATAGCCTGTAGTACAACGCCGACAGGCACAAGCCACGCCAGCAAGCTGAAGGCAACTACAACTGGTCCAACATCTGCCAATTTGACAGGCAATACATGCATCCACCACTGCTACCTACCCATTCAGCAACAACAAACAGCGCCACAAACCTTACTGAACAGCAACTTCACGAGACGAGATATTCTGCACAACCCCACCACATGTAATGCATCACATGTCCAAATTCAGTGACCTCAGCCACTCTCCAGTCCCGCTGCCCACTTCCTCCTCAGCTGCAGTGCTGCCGGCAGCCAGAGCTGCGCATTATACGTCAACAATCCCACCATCAACAGCAGCGTCCCCACCACAAAGCCTGCACCCAACTGAGCCTGAGGCAGCAGCGGCAGCGGCAGCGTGAACGCCAGCACGGTAATCGGCACCAGACAGCTCATTGTCAACGCTGTCGCAACAGCGCCTGACGACCGCACAAGGTACATCGCAGCCACGTTGAACG
Source organism: Tetradesmus lagerheimii (assembly GCA_902809745.2). Taxonomy (NCBI): domain Eukaryota; kingdom Viridiplantae; phylum Chlorophyta; class Chlorophyceae; order Sphaeropleales; family Scenedesmaceae; genus Tetradesmus; species Tetradesmus lagerheimii. Next base: position 21,350 of record CADDIJ020002844.1, read on the forward strand.
CTACGTTGACGGCGATGTATAGTGCAGGAAGCAGCGGTGCGCCTGTGCAGTTTGCACCGCAGCTTGGGCTGCCGCCGAGTAGGCATGCGGTGCCTGCTTGTACGTAGGCTGGTAGATCGGGCAGAGAGAGGCCCTTGAGGTGGCAAGTGATGGGTAGCAGCAGCAGTAGGAAGCCGGCCTGATGCGAAGGGAGCAGAGGCAGACAGCAGCAGCACCAGTGACAGCAGTGACAGCAGCAGCATCAGTGGCAGCGGCAATGCATGCGTGGTGACAGCAATCAGACACGCGGTGCCTGCTTGTAGGTAGGCTGGCAGATCAGGTAGGGAGAGGCCTTTTAGGTGGCAGGTGATGAATAGCAGCAGCAGTAGGAAGCCGGCCTGATGCGAAGGGAGCAGAGGGGGGGGCAGAAGCGGACAGCAGCAGTGGCAGCAGTGCGAGTGCGGTGACAGCAGCAGCCAGAGACAGACGTGGGTCCAAGCAGCAGCGGCAACAGCAGTGTCTGCAAAGTTGTTTGTGCCAGGCTTTGTGATGGGTGATTCAAAAGTAGCATTGACAGCTGATGGTGGGCGTCAAAATGGCCACAGCAGCACTGCTGCCGGACGAGCTGTCGAGAGGCTGCAGCCAAGTTGACATGTACACCTGGCGTGCAAATACTAATGGCAAGCTCAAAGAAAGGCCAATACCACAACATGACTATCTCATGCCCTGCCCATGTGTTTTGCTAGCCGTGTGTTGCGTGAGCGGTGCTGCTCCTACCTGTGCTGTTGAGCAGTAGGAGTTGACTACAAGCACGTCAAGCTGCTGTCCACCACCCAGCCGAGGCGCAGCATCCTGCGGCAGCAGCAGCAGCAGCGACACAAGGCAGCTACCATGAGAACACAGATGTAGAGCAGGACACATCAGCCACAAGCACGTCCAGCTGCTGGCCACCACCCAACCGACGTGCAGCATCCTGCAGCAGCAGCAGCAGCAGCAGTACCAGACAGCAGCGTGCGTTGACACATGCAGCAGTGAAAGTCGGTATCACTGTGCTGCGCAAGCACATAGAGATGTGATGCACATGCTGAGTGTGCTGCGTTACATACTCAGTGCACATGTTTGTGTCTAGGTATCTAACATGTGCCGTTGATCTGCAGCCGCCACTGCTTTTACGCAGCCGCCAGCAACTTGTTTTGCCTGCCCGTAAGATGTGATCCTTGATGACAGGGGAAAGTGCAGGACACCATTCAAGCATCGGGGGCGATGTAACACTTCCCCTGACATTAGGTCACAACCTCCTGACACAATGTAACAAACTCACCTTGAAGATGCGCTCCTTGATGATATTATCACTATCAGTGGCAACTTCAGGGCCCCATTCAAAGCCTCGAGGCAGCGTAACAACGTCCCTGACATTATGTAACAACCTCCGAACATCATGTAACAAACTCCCAGCTTGAAGATGCGCTCCTTGATGATAGTGGCAAGCGCCGGGAAGGCAAACGACACGATGCACAGCAGCAGGTACACCGGCTCGAACTCTGCCGCTGCTGCTGCGCTGCTGCCATTGGGCCAGCTTGCGACTGCAACTCCAACTATCTCTACAGTGGCAAATGCACGAAGCCATGCCAAGCTTGGGGGGCAACCTAACAAACACTCAGAGTTTTGTAACAACCTCCAAACATACTGTAACAAACCCACCTTGAAGATGCGCTCCTTGATGATGGTGGCAAGCGCCGGGAAGGCAAACGATGCAATGCACAGCACCAGGTACACCGGCTCTATCTCTGCCGCCGCTGCTGCTGCTGCTGCTGCTGCGCTGCTGCCACTGGGCCAGCTCGCAACTGCCACTCCAGCTAGCACCGCCAGCACACCAATGATCTGCATCAAGTTTGGCCTGCACATACAAAGTCGGCAGCACGGAGGTGGATTACATTACAAATATATGAAACAAGCAGTTTGCTTGTAAGACAAAGTTGTGGCAAGATGGCGCGTGCAAGCCTGCTAGCACCCCAAACATTCACTGTTGCGCTTGATATGCTTGCGGATAGGCACCGCAAACAAACAACGCCTTCCAACCTAGCACCATACAGCATGCACAAGAACAGCTGCAACCTACCTTCTACATTCTGTGGCTCCTGCTGTTGCTGCTGATTCTGCGGCCCTGCTGGCCTTGCTGTCTCACCTCGTGCCAAACACCCAAACACCATGCGGGATACAGCAATGCGTTACATGTCACACTCTGCGGCCGCTGCTGCCGCTGCCGCTGCGGCTGCCGCTGATGCTGATGCTGATGCTGCCGCTGCCGCTGCGGCTGCCGCTGCGGCCCAGCTGTTTGTTCTGTGGCAGAGCTGACCTGCTTGCACACCGACAGCCTGCTGCCTCACGTTGTGCCAAACACCATGCGGACAAACAGCAACAGGTACATGACATACTCTGTGGCTGCTGCTGTAAGTGTGTTGCTGGTTCTGTGACAGCTGGCATTGCTGGCTCACGTTGAGCCAAGCAACATGAGGGAGAGCATCTGCATCTTCCATTTCTACAATCTGTGGCCTCTGCTGTTGCCGCTGTTGTGGCCTAGCTGCTCACCTTGTGCCAAACACCATGCGCAAGACCAGCAGGTTCTTACATGCCATATTTGGCTGCCGCTGCCGCCGCTGCCGCCGCGGCCCAGCTGTTAGTTCTGTGGATGTATCCTGTGTGTGTGTTGCTGCTGCACTACCACCATTGACAAGAGTGTTAGAGAGATAAGGAGTTGGCTGACCTGCCTGCTCACCGACAGCTTGCTGTCTCACCGTGTGCCAAACACTATGCGTGAGAACAGCAGCTTCCACAGCAGCACCGTCCTACATGTCACACTCTGTGGCTGCTGCTGATGCTGCCGCTGCCGCTACCGCTGCCTCTGCGGCCCAGCTGTTGGTTCTGTGGCTCAACTGACCTGCTTGCTGACTGACGGCCTGCTGTCCATCATCATTCATCGTCATCAATTACCGCGTTTCTAGCAAGAGCAACCAAATACAACAGAAAGAACCGCTTCCAAAACGTGCTTTCCCTTGTCTTACCTTGTGCCAAACACCATGCGCGAGAACAGCAGGTTCCACAGCAGCACCGTCTGCATCAGCAGTGGCAGCAGCGCCCCCGGAAGGTGTGCTGCTCCCGTCATCATCAGCAGCTGCGCAGCAGCCTCACACATGCCGGTCAGCACGAATAGTGGCTTGGGAGTGTCCAGCATGGCATCCGTCACCTTGCCCTGCCTGCAAAGCACGATACAATATATAGTGTGAGGCAGAGCAACAGGGAAGGAGAGTGTGTTGGGGCTTCCTGTCAGCAGAAACAGCGGCTTGGGTGTGGCCCGCATGGCATCCGTCACCTTGCCCTGCCTGCACCTTGCCCTGCCTGCATGCAGTGCAAGCACCAGACCAGACCAGTGCAAGCAGACAGCACATCTCATATGGCAAAGTGGCTGGCAGGAAGCGGCCTCACACATATGCCTGTCAGCACAAACACCTGTCACCTTGCCTGCCTGCATCACAAAGAAGAGTCACCTTGCCCTGCCTGCATCACAAAGAAGAGTCACCTTGCCCTGCCTGCATCACAAAGAAGAGTCACCTTGCCCTGCCTGCATCACAAAGAAGACTTGAGCAGGGCAGCAGCGCCCCCGGAAGGTGTGCAGCGCCCGTCATCATCAGCAGCTGTGCAGCAGCCTCGCACATGCCTGTCAGCACAAACAGCGGCTTGGGAGAGTCCAGCATGGCATCCGTCACCTTGCCCTGCCTGCACAGCACGAAACAGTACGGTAAAGTAGCAGGATGTAGCGCAAGACAGATGGTACTCTACCCGGCTTTTGCTATGCCGGTCAGCACAAACAGTGGCTTGGGAGTGTCCAGCATGGCATCCGTCACCTTGCCCTGCCTGCAAAACTCAGAACAGCAAGCAGTACAGTACATCTCATGGTGGAAGTAGCTGGCAAAGACTGTTAAGGCAGCCTGACAGCACAAACAGAGGCTTGGGGGTGGCCAGCATGGCATCCGTCACCTTGCCCTGCCTGCACAGCAAGAAACAATATGGTAAAGTAGCAGAATGCAAGGCGAGACAGGTGGTACTCTACCAGGCTTCTGCTATGCCTGTCAGCACGGACAGCAGCTTGGGGGTGGCCAGCATGGCATCCGTCACCTTGCCTTGCCTGCATTACAAAGAAGTGGGCAGAGCATTACATGGAAACAGCACTGACGCAGTCTGTCAGCAAAAGCAGCGACTCAGGGGTGGCCAGCATGACATCCATCACCTTGCCCTGCCTGCGCAGCACGAAACAACATGGTCAAAGAGCAGGTCGTAGGGCGAGACAGGTGGTACTCTACCAGGCTTCTGCTGTGCCTGTCAGCACGGACAGAGGCTTGGGAGTGTCCAGCATTGCATCCGTCACCTTGCCCTGCCTGCATACATGCAGAACAGCAAGCAGTGCAGCACATTTCAGGGGATGGAAGTTGGCAAGAAGCGGCTTGACAAATGCATGTCAGGCCAGACAGCGGCTTGCGGGTGGCCAGCATGGCATCCGTCACCTTGCCCTGCCTGCACAGCACGAAACAATATGGCCAGAGAGCAGGATGTAGGGCAAGACAGGTGGTACTCTACCAGGCTTTTGCTATGCCTGTCAGCACCAACACCTATCACATTGCCCTGCCTGCATCACATAGAAGTATAAAGCAGAAAAGCTGTGCAGCAGCCTCACACATGCCTGTCAGCAGAAACAGCGGCTTGGGAGTGGCCAGCATGGCATCCGTCACCTTGCCCTGCCTGCAAGATGCAGAACAACAAGCAGTGCAGCGCCCGTCATCATCAGCAGCTGTGCAGCAGCCTCACACATACCGGTCAGCACAAACAGCAGCCTGGGAGTGTCCAGCATGGCATCCGTCACCTTGCCCTGCCTGCATGCATGTGGTGACATGGCAGCAGCAGGCAGGCGGACATATCGTAAGTGTGGTTTGATAAGCACAAACAGCGCCTTGGGGGTGTCCAGCATGGCTTCCGTCACCTTGCCCTGCCTGCACCACAAAGAAGTGGGCAGAGCATCACAAGGAAATAGCATTGACGCGATCTGTCAGCACAAACAGCGGCTTGGGGGTGTCCAGCATTGCGTCTGTCACCTTGCCCTGCCTGCATCACAGAGGAGTGTGGGCAGAGCGTGGGGGAAGGAAAGGGCGTTGCAGCAACTGCTGCTAACATGTGCCTGCTGTTGGAATGATGCACAGCAGCCAGCATCCAACCACGCCACAGTTGCAGCGCATTTATGGCTATTACAGGCCTGCCATCCTGCTGCTGCTGCTGCCATTTAGATATTTATACATTTGTAACACAAGGACAGCAACAGCCACTTCATACATAACCAGGTGGCCAATGTTCTGCCTTTAAACTCTTGACAAGGTTTGCGTTCCTGCTGCCGCTGCTGCTGCACCTGCCACATCAATACAGCACACCTGTAGCGTAAGAACATCAGTGAGTAGTAGATCACCAGATAGCCGATGTTCTGCGCTTGCGCCAGGAAGAAAACGTAGTCCCGCAGCGGCACCAGCGCAAGGCGGTACAGCACGCGGTTTAGGGTTCCCAGACCCAACACTGCTGTGACGAGGCCCTGCAATTGCACAGCAGCATTTGGGTGTGCCAGCCGTAACAGCAGTGTGTTTTGTTGTTTAATTTCGTGTCTGAAGCTCGTCAGCAAAGGCTGCAGCAGCTGTTGCTGTACACAGGCCCACGCGCAAGGACCGAGCCTGCTTTGCAAAGCCACTGGCTGTCACTCCTGCACAGTGCTGATTAATGCCCCAGCCGCAGCAGCTATGATGTGTAATGACCACATGGATTAGTTTGCCAGAGGCACACACGCGTGAATACACCTTTGTGTGTAGCTTTGTGCACTGCAGCATGTGCTGCTGTGCTGACGTGGCACTTACTGCTGCTGCAAGGCCTCTTGTGGCCTCCTTGGATGCATGTGCTGCAACTCTGCGGAGATTTGTCGGAAGCTGCTGCTTGCTGGCATGCAACTGCCGCCGTTGAAGTGCTGCTGGTGCTGCTGATGGTGCTGCTGCTACTGCTGCTGCACACTGCAGGCCGCTGCTTGCATGTGGCCTGCTGCTCCTCAAAGCTGCGTGGATCGGTACTTGAAGCAGGAGGTTGCAGCGGCTTTGCGCATGACGTTGACCAGGGAACGCTTGGCTTCGCAGTCCGCCAGAAGCAAAACAACCCTTGTGCGACATCGGCTTGAACGTACGCAGCTGAGCTGTTCAAATGTCATTCATAATGCCCAGGTATCTGCAACAAACACCCCACATATGGTGCAGATCACTGGCAAACGCGCTTTCAGAGGTCACAGTTGGTTGCGGCAGGCGTTTTGAGGAACTATAGCTCGGTGCGTGCTTCGAAAGCTATAAAAGCAGTTCTGATGCCTAATGTTGTCGTTGCAACGAAACGTGTGATGTTGGATGCGTGACGAACGGTACATGGCTTGTTACCTTTCAAACATACAGGCCAGCTGGCACTGCAGTGGCCTTCTGCACAGCGTTCATCCACCAGACGTGAAGCAAGCAGCAACTCCAAAGGATAAAAACACGTTGAAAGCCTTCGTACTCAGCAAACAACATAATTCCCAGGGTTACAATTGCACTGCAGTAACATATCACCGCCGCCCTGAACTTGCACCGATGCAATCGCCAACCGTTGAGCTGAGCTGCAGGTGTATGCAGAAGACATACGTGCACCAGCACAGCCAAATCAGGCTGCCATACATGCACACTTACAAATGGGCACACCCGCATTTGGCGGAACACACGCGCATGCGCATCACTCAAACACTGACTGCTCATTTGGCCGTATCAGCCGCTGAGCTCAGGGCCCTCGAGGCGGCCTCCAGCCTAAATGTGGCATCCTCTGCTGCAGCACCAGAAGCCTTTAGGAGCCTTTTGTAACGGGAGTGCGACAGTTTTGTTGCAAAACATATGTGATGCATCTGCTGCAGCTGCAGCTGCATGCTGCACACGCCACAGCGGCGCTGAAGTCAAGCAAAGTCAACATTGGACTAGCAGGCAATCGACAACGCAGCAACGTCAAGTCATGCGCTGCTGCAGCCAGTCCCCAAAGGCAGCAGCTGGCAGCTGGCAGGAAAATCGATAATCAGTGTGGCACACTGCACGCACTGTTACTGAACAGACACAATGCACTGCAGAGGTGATCTCTGCTTCCACAGCTGCCAAACAGTCTGACTAGCCAAAGGAGGTACAACACACACTCAAGTCGTCACCGCTCTACACAACGCACGCAACATTGAATCTACCTACCCCTCTACTGAACGTGGACGGCCACGCTCCAATGCAAATGCTCTCAGCACTCCCACACTTGATTTGTAATCTTTTATATTTTTGGAAACAACAGCGCCTGCTGACCAGCCTGGCAGGCTAGGCCTCCGTGGCACACAACCTGAATCCACCTACTACAGTAGCAACTGTACCATATTTGGCACACAACCTGAATCCACCTACTACAGTAGCAACTGTACCATATTTGGCACACAACCTGCTTCAGAACAGCAACTGTAGTGCCTGTGGCACCTACACAAGCTCAGCTTCTGCACCTGCAGCCTGCAGCTCTAGCTGAGTGCTAAGCAGCAGCTGCTGAACTAGACAGATCTAGCAGCAAAAGCAGTCGCTGGCCACACAGCACTACTGGCTGAGGCGCACATGCAAGAGCCTGCAGCACAAGCCTGCATGTTTTCTTTGGGTAACAACATTACAGAACAAGCATACAAGCGGTAAGCAACGAACAAATCTGTGGCTGTGGTATCCTGACGATCCAGCAGCTGCGGCTGCATTGCTTGTGGCAAACCAAATGCAAGGCAGATACAGCTGCCTTACGGTGCTGGATGCGAAGATAACCAAGTATCCAAACATGCAAGGCAAATGATGATAGTGTATGTCACCCTGCTCAACAATGTGTGAGGCAGCTGGCACATCTCAACTCTGCACTGTTCTAATCTACGCTAGTCAAATGCACACTATCCTCACATCCATCCAGCTAAACAACGGTCAACATGGGATTGACTTGCCAGCAACAGCTGTGGTGCTGAAGCTGTGCACCACTGTGCTGACATGCAGTGTCGAAATCTACTGCTACGCAAAGTCTACAAGCTGCTGCTAATCTACTGAAAGTGATTACTCACCAAGACACCAAATTGGTGTACAATGCAAACATGTGAGGTAAGGTGTCAGCAAGCAGAGCTCTGCAGGACTCCAATCATGCAGAAAAACAAAAGAACACATGCCGTAACACGAGATATGTTACGTAACATGCCAGCTGACACAGATATGCTGCGTCGGCAGCGTAGCAAGACCAGCACATGACCAAGAAATACCTAGGACAATGTCTGCTGTATGTGCCTGGATCCACGTAACACAGATCAGCTGACATATGTTGTCTGTGCCACGCAGAGGCATACGGTACATCAAAAGGGTGCCAAAAAGGCGCCTCTAAAAGCTCTTCTGCTGGTAACAAAACTCATGTTTCAAGTAACCACGATGGCCGCCTCTGCAATAACACCTGCCCCTGTCTACCTGCGTCAGCCATCAACGCAAGTGCAGTGAAACATGACTGTGCTACTCGTAGCATGCTCCAACTGTAGCAACTACATCAACTATCAACCACAGAGCCATTCCTGCAACCTTGCTGCCTGCTGTGCTGCAGCTGTAGGCGGCCACAGCTACCAGCAAACTTGCACAAAACCGCGCCGTCTGAAGCCACTGCAATGGACCATTGTGATCAGGACAACTGGAAAGAAACAACCAAAGAAATGTGTAACAAACAGTCATTGTGCCGCTGCCGCTGCTGCTGCTGCTGGCGCCCAAAGTAGTTGCGTGGTCGACTGGCCAATGCCATTGCGTGGTGCTGCAGCAATACAAAGCTGCCCTTGCACCTCTGGTGTGTTGCCAACACAGTGTAACGGACATTTGATACAGAGCTGGCATCCACAACCCGTGCGTGCGCAGATCCTATTGGCGCACGACACACGCAACATGATGCAGTATCGTAACCGATTTGCAGCATCACCCGCTGCGCTGCTGATCCACCAGTGACACTGCTGCAAGTAGACACTGGTGCAGTCAGCACAAAAAGATGGCTGAGACCAAGGGTTGAGTTTGCGAAAGAACCAGTCACCACTGCACAGATATGGTTTAGCACACAGGCGAGGTTGCTTGCACAGCCACGAACAGTCAGACATTTGACACGCAATGCACACAGCCCACTTCAAGTCGGCGCCATGCCACAAGCCATGCACATGCCCTAAAGCAACCAGCGGCCCGGGCACCTCCCGTGTACTACTTCTGCTCTAAACTGAGACTGCCAAGCTGCTGACAACCCAACACAGCGCTGACTGTGCACCTGCAGAGGAGACAGCATTATGCTGGTAGTACCAGCCATAGCTGCCGACACCCCTTGCCGGCCGCAGTCACCAACTGACCCAGCTCAATGTGCTTTCTTCAGAAGTGAAACAATGTGCGTGCCACGTACGCAGCTGCTGACATAACACTGCATTATACCAAGCGCATTCCACCCAACAACAAGATTGCGCTTGGACAAGTTGTCAAACAATCTTACCCTTGAACTGCCGCAGCTGCACTCAGAAGCGCTCACGCACGCTGCTGCAGCTGCTCTCAACGTGTTGCCACAAGGAGGGTGCCTGGGAACGATCCCTGTGTCCTGCAGCCACAAGCAGCAGCAAAGCTGGCTATAATCCTGCATCCTTGCTGACCTTGCAGCTTCTTCTGCTGCTGCTCACCATATGCAACATATGCGAACTTGTTGCTGTGCCAAACTGCCGTCATTGCTGTTGCTGCTGCTGCTGCTCCCTGGCTCTACCCCGCTGCTGCTTCAGCGCTAGCTGTGTGTTACGCATCAGCAGCCCCCAGTCCCAAGGCGTATCTCCTTGCTACACCAGGTCACATTGCTGCTTCTGCTTCTGCTGTGTCCTGACGCCTGTGCACAGCAGCTTTAGGCTGCTTCCTTGTTGCTGGCCACTGCTGCTGCTGCTGCTGCTGCTGCAGGTGCTGGCACAAGTGCCTGGTCGTGGGCACGCAGCTGCTGCTCACGCTGCTTTAGTGCCAACTGTGTGCGCGCGCTGCTTGAGCGCCACCTTCGTGCTGCGCAGCACCTGCCCCACTGACAAATCCCATCTACCTGGTACACCAGTGACACATTGCTGCTGCTGCTGCCGCTGCTGACTTGAAGCCTGGGAATAGCTGCTTCAGGCTTCTTCTTTGTTGCAGGCCACTGCTGCCGCTGCTGCTGCTGCAGGTGCAGGTGCTGGCACAAGTGCTGCCGCTGCTGCATCCTCATGCGCACGCAGCTGCTGCTCACGCTGCTTCAGTGCCACCTGCGTACTGCGCAGCACCTGCCCCCACTCCCACAGCTCATCTGCTTGTTTTGTCAATGCAGCGCGCTGCGCCTCGATCTGCTGCTGCTGCACGATCTGGTGCTGCCGCTCTGCTTCCATCTGCTGCCGCGCTGCATCAAGTGCTGTGCGCTGCGCCTCCAGCTGCTGCTGTGCTGCTGCTAGTGCCTCCTGCTGCTGCTCCAGCCAAATCTGCTGCTGCATGACATCGGCAGGAGTCTTGGAGTGAGGCAATCCGTTGGCTACTGCACCTGCCGTCATTGCTGCTGCTGCTGCTGCTGCTGCCGATGATGACGATCCGGCTGTCCAACTTGCACCCGACTTGACAAAAAGCGGGGCAGCGGAGCATGCCCCATCCAGCGATGAAGAGGGTGTGTGGTTGGGGGTCTTAGCCAGCAGCACATCATGCCTTGCCAGGTGGCACTGCAGCTTTGCTGCTGCTGCTGACACCGTGCATTTGAGAGACTCCTCGTGTGAAGCACGTGCGTTGCGGTTGGGGTTTGTCAGCAGAATCTGCTGCTGCTGCTGCAGGTGCTGCAAGTGCTGCTTGTGCCTGAGCTGAGACAGCGCAGGTGTGTGCTTGTGCAGAGGTGGGCAATGTGGCAGCTGGCTAGCTGCTGGTGCACTGTGTGAGTGATCCACTGCAGCAGCAGGAGCAGCAGGAGTTAGGGTTCCTGCTGCTGCTGCTGCTGCTGTTGCTGCTGCTGTTGCTGCTGCTGGTGTGTCAGCGGCTTGCGCTGGCGCTGCTTGCTGCGTGCCTGCTGCTGTTGCTGCTGCCTGCTGTGGCGCAGGTGCATGGTGCTCCACCTGCTGCTGCTGCTGCTGCACCGCCTGCTGCTGCACAGGAGGCTGTACTGTAGGCACCACCTGAATCTTAGCAGCAGCAGGTGTCACTGCAGCAGCCATCGCTGTGTCCTCAGGTCCAGCAGGTTGGGTCAGTGCATGAGTGCTGCCACTGTTGATGCTGGTTACTGCATTGCTGCTGCTGCTGTTGGCCTGCGGTGCGCCGACGCGTGAATCTCTGCCTGCAGCTGCACCCTGCTGCTGCTCTGCCTGATGCTGCATCTGGTAGTGGTACTGCTGCGTGGCTGCTGCTGCGGCTGCTGCTGCTGCTGCCGCTGCTGCAGCATCGTAGATGGCCTGGTGCACTGCCTCCTGTGCTGCTGCTGCAGCAGCTTCCAGCTCTGCTAGGGGCAGCGGTGCCACCTGCTGCAGCTGTTGTGCCTGTGTCTGTGAGTTTTGTGAACGGTGTGGCGACTGCTGGGGTGCCTGTTGCTGCTGGTGGTGCTGCTGCTCTGGGCTGCTGCCCGGGCTGCTGTTGCAGTTGCTGTTGTTTTGCGACGCCAGTATCTTGATGTTGAATTTGGATATGGCTTCAACACTCCTCCTGGAGATGGAGGGGCAAGGGGTGCTGCCTCTGCTGCTGCCGCTGTGCCTGTGCAGGGGGGACTCTTGCAGGACAACCCGCTGCTCGTTTGACTGGCGCTGGGGCTCGGGTTTGACTGCCGTCTCCTCGTCATCACCCTCTCCTGCATGTGCTAACTCAAGCTGCATCTGCATCTGCTGCCGCTGTTGTTGCTGCTGCTGTCTGAGGAGCATCTCCTGCATCTTTTTATGCATATCTGCGTTTTCAGCTGCAAGCTGCTGCTTGTCCAGTTGCGCTTGCTGCAGCGCAGCAGCAAGCTGCTGCCGATCAAGCTCTAGCTGCTGGTGCATGCCGTCTATCAGCTGCTGCTGCTTCCTGCTGCTTTTTTTGCTGCCTGTTGAGCGCCATTTGGGGGCAACCTGGGGCAGGCAGCCCACACGGCACTTGACATAGTTGACTGCTGCAGCTGCTGCACTGGAGCTTTCCATCGCTGCGACCTATGAATCTCCGTAACTCGAAGCCGCTGGGTGCTGGTGAGATGAATCGTTTTCACGTTAGCGGTGGTCAGCTGAGAAGAGAGACCGCATGCTGTACAGAACTGCTGCTGCTGAGGTCGTCAACACATCAACCACCACAAGCAGAACTTTGAACGATAGATATAATAATTTTATGCTTTGATTGTCTGCTTGAGCCTCTCTGGTCAAGAGTGTCTCCAGTTCCAAGGACGCGCCCGCCACTCGCGCCTTCCGGTGCAGGGCACCTTAAAAACTTCTGCAAATATACTATCATACACCATGGCTTCCAAACATCAAATGGCAGGCTGTGCTGTATCCTTGTCCCTGGCACGATGCCTTGTGTACCGCATGCTGACGTTTCGCGCCTCAACAGCATCTTGAGGTTGTGCAAGATGTGAGGAAGTCACCTTTCGTAATTGTTGGCTATGGTGGGTTTGGCCACGCCGAAGCTTGGCAAGCACTGCAGCATTTGCTCGTCCATTGCTGACCTTCGCAGCAGACCACGTTGACGACACAGATCTACGATTACTAGATATCACTCTTGCAGTCCGTGCCGAAGTCTGCGTTGCACAGGTAGGTACACTTCAATCCACACAACGCTGCATCAAATAGACTCACTTCGTACTCCTATCCGTCAGGCTGCAGCGCAGCTGCATGTCTGACAATTGAGCAAGCACCTCCGAGACAGCCTGCTTACAAGCCGACACCAGCATTCTGGCTTAGAATATCCACACATCAACTTCAGCAGAGCGTCCTGCTGCAATGACAGGGTGCTCAGCAGATGATCGGCCCAATCACCGTGATCACAAAGCCTACTCCAACACCGAGTAGGCTGAGCAGCTTGCTGTTGTTGGTCAACCCTCACTCATGCGGTACAACTGATAGTAGTTCTAACAGTTTCAAGTGACAGGCAGTATCCACAACGCTGCCCACGAGGACAACCACGTCGTACGAGTTCAAGCACCATCAGCCACTGTTTGCAAGAAATCCCTGTGTTCTATCACAACACGCACATGGTGTCATTAAGATGCAGGCACAGCAGTTGCTGGTAATTCCCCACATGCATATGAAGGCTTTGCCCAATTTTGACGGGTCAAGTATGACTCATACGCATTCATGATGAAACCAGCAATCATGGACTCCCTGACACTGTTAACCGTCGTGTGCGTGCTGCACGCTGTCATGAACATGCTGCGCCAGCGGCAGCCATGCGCCTGCAGGCGCGCTTGTGCCGTAGCCAGTCAGCCCTCTGGCAAGCCACACTAAAGTAGCGGCACCGGCAGCCAGCGCACACCTTGCATGCAGCGGCTGCCTCACTCAGTCCATCCAGGTTCTCACAGCTGGGGTTGTTGCACACCACTGGCAGCGGCGCGACAGCTGCTAACGTGCGCATCAACTGCACTGATTCTTTGCAAGAGCGCTCAAGCTGCTGCGCTGTATCGCTGCTACTGACCTCATATACTGCTGCGGCTGCCCTCCACTTTTTGCTGGACTGCTGCAAGCGCAGCAAGTAGCTCCACTTGAGCTGCAAACCTGTGCTGCTGCTGCTGCTGCTGCTGCTGCTGCTGCTGCTGCTGCTGGCGTCAGCTGACACGCTGCCAGCTGGGCAAGCAGCAGTGCTGGCATTGCTGCCGTGTCTGCTGCTGCTGCTGCTGCCTCCTGCAGCAGCACAGCTGGCAGGATGCACCACACCACTGCTACTGCTGCCGCTGGTTGTTCCAGCCCTCTCGAAAGCATTAACACCGGCTGCTTGTCTCGCTGCTGATTCTGTACGCTGTTGTGGCTGCAGCAGACCTAGCTCGTTGAGTGCATCACAAAGATAGCCTACAGAGCAAATGAGGTCCATCTGCCAGTGCTGCTGCACCTGCTCTGCGCATCCGACGTACTGCAACTTGTTGCAGATCATAGAGTCCGAGTATACTGATAACCAGCCGCTTCTGAAAACAGGCTGGGCATTACGTGAGTCCAGCAGCAGCTGCGGGCCTGTGCCTCCATGGCATCTGCTGCCTGCACAAGGCTGCGTCCAGCCACCACCGCCAGCATTGCAGCATTTGTGCGCGCCTGCAGCCGGTTGCTGCTGCTGCTGCTGCTGCTGCTGCTTGACACTGCTGCAAGGTCTTTGGCCAGGTTCTGCAGCCCCTCCTGTGCAATGGTCGCCAGTGCTACAGGGAAGTACGCAGCAGCTGCTCTACCATGTGCAGCTGCACTATCATGTGCATCCGCACTATCTTCACAACCAGGTTCGGGCTGCTGGCCACTCAGCAAGGTCGCTGCCTTGGTGAATTGCACTGCGCGCTTGACCAGGCTGGCCAGCGCAGATGCCAGGGCAGCAACAGTTGCTGTGTTGGCCAGTGCCGCGGCTGAGGACACCACTGCAGTCACTGCGTGTGCTAGGTGCTCACTGGCTGCAGCCATGTCGCAGGCTAGCAGCTGCGGTGAGTGCAGGCAGCAGTCAATGAAGCGTGCGAACGCCTCTGGGTGTGCTGCTGCTAGGCTGGGCAGGTGTCCTGGGTGGTTTCCTGCATGCAGTTGATGCAGACAGCACAAGAGCCCAGCAACAGAGGTTATATCTGATTACAAGGTGGCCAGGATTCAAGTGCCTGGTCATTGTACGTCTGTTACACCCATGGATAGATAGATGCACAAGCTGTGGTACGTATGCAATGCAGCGCTCTGCAGCAGTACTTCAAGGGTGGCCAAAACACTGGTATTCATCGGTGCTACAGCCACACGTACAAACGTGTAAGCGCACTCAGCAGGTTACACACACTGCAAGCAGACACACTCCTGCAGGAAGAGATACAAAAGATACGGCTCCAGTCTGGCAGCAGCAACAACTGCACCCAGCAGCTGAGCTTCTTCAGATGCGAGAGATCAATTTCCTGTCCTTGATGTGACGATAGAGCAAACAGAGAACAGCATGAATAGGATTAGGCAGGGGAAAGATGAAGTACAGCTCAAACATCGATTGCACCTCAGTGTCTAGCTGCCTGTTGCAAGGCTCACCTCCTTCGAATCCTGAGGTTGCAGCTCTCAGCACATACAGCGGCTTAAACGGTACCGCTCCCAGCGCCCCACTGCAGGGAGTTGACCCGCCAGCGCTTGGCAGCCCAGACAGCCAATCATCGGCGCTGCATAGCTGCAACTGCTGCAGCGGTGCCGCCAGCGCCTGCAGCAGCTGGAGCCCAGCCTGCTGCAGCACCTCAGGCGGCAGGCTGCTGCCGCTGCGGTATCCGATCTGTGCGAGAGCCTTTATCTGTGCGGTTAGCAATGCGTTGCAGCTGAGCAGCACACGAACTGTCTCCCGCTGCAGCTCTGCAGCAGCCAGCAGCTGAAGCTCCAGCACCAGCCGTACAGCAGCTGCTGACAGTATAGGAGCATCCTTGTCTATCCATTGCTTGCCGTGCTTTCTCCAATCTCTACTGGCGCTGTATAGCAGCTGCTGCATAACATGGTTCAGTGCAGATGCGCAACTGTATGCCATGAACGTACGGCACTCTTCAAGGTTTTCAGCCATCGCACTTTGCCTGCTGCTATGTGCTCCTGAAGGTGCTGCCGCATCCAGGTAGGCCTGGCCACCTGGCAGCAGCTGCAGCATGTCCTGATGGAGCGCAGGGATTGGCAGCAGATCAGCCTGCTGCAGCTGCTGTCTAGACAGGCGCCCGCTTGCTTGCTGCCGCTGCTGCTGTTGCTGCGCTCAGGCATGGTCCTGGTAGAGTAACGCCACCCAAGCAACCGTATGTTGCAGCTGCAGCTGTTGCACTGTTGGCTCCAGCAGCATCTGCTCTACTTGCGCTGCTGCAGCTGCATCCAACTTCTCCTGCCGCAGCAGTTTGGCAATGTGCCTGATGATATCCACCTGCGTCGACTGCGCCTTGACGATCGCTTGCAGGGGACTGACACCACCGCCGCTGCTGCCGCCTGCGCTAGTGCCAGCCGCTGGCAGCAGCGGTATGCAGCTGTGCAGCTGCAGCAGCAGGGGCAATGCGGCGCTAAGCGTGCTGCTCAGCAGTGCAGGCGTCACTAGTTCACGTGCGCGGCACTGCACCGTGCCTGTGACATGCAGCAGCGTACGCACTGTGTTGACAAGCTGAACATATAGGTCCCATGCACCCGGCAGGCTGCTGCATTGCTGCAGTATGGTTTGCGCCATTGGTACCACGCTGCAATGCATGATGCGCAGCAGCCCTGTGCAGGAGCAGCAGCAGCAGCAGCAGCATCCAGCAGCTCAGGTCAAGCCGAGGACCGACCAGGACTCGAGAACATTCAAAATGCATGGCACAGCTTGCAGCTGGCCTTGGTACGATGCACTACAGCTTCAACCGTCAGATCATGTGCTGCATGCAAGCGCACCCGCTCAACAGTCAGCCAATAGTAACTACAACAAGCCGCCGCACACTTTTACAGTGTGTGCTGGATGACAGCGATTGAAGTCAAGCATGCTGCTGGTGCCACCATGTGCGGCACAGTATTCATGCGTGTCACTTACCTGACTGCTCCAGCTGCTGCAGCATTGCCGCTGCCAATGCTTTCGCTCTGCAGGTCATCGCCTAGCTGACCCATCTTCTGATCTTCTATCAGCAATGACCCCATCAGGTTGACACATTCGCTGCTTCGCTGCCCACCAGGGGCCTCTGTGGCCGGGCCCCCTGCATTTTGGCGGAAACCGGGAACCCCGTCTCGGGCCCAATGTTTCGATCAGCTGGTCGAGGAACCTTCCTTAATATCCGAAAACTCGGGCCTCGGTCGAAGACCCTTCTACAATCGGCTATGAGGTTCAACCTCGTCCAGCCCTGGGACGCTGGACTAGTACTCCACAACGTGGAGTCTACATGGCATCACCCAGTGTCTTGAAGCTTCAACCAGAGCCCCGAGGACTCGAAGCCATGCAGATCTTCCATGCACAACTGTCTGCGCTGCTCATGCCGCGTTAGGGTGGCCTCAACCTGGTGAATCATCAAGATGTGATGCAGAGCGGTGACCACTAGCAGCATGCACACACCACACAGTGTGTTGCCTGCGTTGCTTCTGAGAACAGTGTTGCTGCAATGCCAGGGTGTGAGCGCATGCATCGCAGCACCAGCTGACATTCGCATTGTGCAGTGCCGCAAAGCACCACACCATCCTGCAGGAGCCCCTGCTGCTGTCAGCCGTCTAGCACCACTGCTGCCACTGCAATCCAATTGCATACAGCACATACGATGTCAGTGACCAGCAGCTGGTCCAACCACATTCCTAGCGGCTGCTCTATCTACAGCTACTCGCCAGCTACTCACATCTGCTATCTCTTGCTGTCTGCCTGAAAAGCACAACTTGTGCGGCCGTGGCTATCGCAGTCGCTGCTGCAGTCGCTCCAACTGCTCCCTGGCCCTACTGCAACTTATAACCAAGAATCACCCCGCACTACAACACCTTGCGCTGCTGTCACAAACTTGTCATCAGTAAAAGCACCTCACAATCAGCTGCGGGTGAACACGTCTGGCTGCAGTGCGCGCACAAGCCTATCAAGGGCCTCCTTAAGCGTTGCCATCGACGCGGCATAGCTGATACGGATGCACGCTGGAGCCCCGAAAGCATCTCCAGGCACCAGCGCTACATGTGCCTGCTGGATGAGGTACATTGCGAGTGCATCTGCATCAGGGATTGGCCCGTAGCCTTTTGCTTCCACTCCTGGGCCAAAGAACGCGCTCATGTCTGGTAGGACATAGAAGGCACCCTGCAGCAGTGAGAGCAGCAGCAGGGCAGCATTTTGAAGTCAACCAACAGCACAGGTCTGCTGCAGAAAGTGTAAGAACGATGTTTTCCACCCGACTCTGCTGTCGCAGACTGACGCAGTAGCACACAATAATCCTGAAAAACACATTAGATAGTTCATCACCTGTGGCTCTGCCAGTTTCACGCCTGGGATCTGCTTCAGGCGCTCTACAACGTAGTCGCGGCGCTCCCTGAAGGCTGCCACCATCTGCGCCACTGGCTTGCCTGCACAGCAGCAAACCAAACCAGCGGCGCAATACAGTAATCAATAATGATCATGACAGCGTTCCATGTGGGTGCAGCCTTGCATGCAGGTGCAGCCTTGCAGTCAGCGTACCAGCAGTGACAGCAGCGCAAGCTGTACCTTCACATGTGCATGCTGAACAACCAAAACAGACCCGTGCCAAGCCTCACAGCTCAGTACTTCAAAGCAAAACAAGCAGCAGCAGCAGCAGCTGTCGCACCTCCGCGCGGCCCCAGTGCTAGTGCTGCCAGTGCTGCCTGCTGTGCGATGCTGCTGGCTCCACTGGTGCTCTGCGACTGGATGGCTGCAGCTGCCTTGGCAAAGTGCTTCGGCGCTGCCAGGTAGCCCAGGCGCCAGCCCGTCATGGCATACGCCTGCAGGTTTCATACACAACAATATGTAACGCTTGTGATCTGCAGAATGTTGTGCTTCGGGGCTGCGTGGTAGGCCAGGCGCGAGCCCGTCATGGCATACGCCTGCAGGGTTCAAACACAGCAATACGTAACGGTTGTATTTGCGAAAATGATGTACTGCCTTGGCAAATTGTTTTGGGGCTGCCAGGTAGCCTAGGCGCCAGCCAGTCATGGCATACGCCTGCAAGGGTGAAACACAAGAGATTGTGGCAGGCTATTTTTAGGGCTAGATTTAAGCCAAGTGTTGGGACTCCTGATATGTGCACACAAAGTTTGTGGCATAAAGAAGTTGTTGTACTTAATGGGTAACATGATGATGATGATAAAGAAGTTGTTGTACTGCTCTGCCCTGCTCAACAACGACAGCCAGCAGAGAAGGCCACGTTATGCGGCCCAGCAATGGTAGCCCAGGCGCCAGCCCGTTATGGCATACGCCTGCAAGGTTCAAACACAGCAACAGGTGACGTTGTGATTTGCAGAACATGTTGTACTGCTCTGGCCCCCTCAACAACAACAGCCAGGAGAGAAGACAACGTTACACGGCCTAGCGATAATAGCCCAGGCGCCAGCCCGTTATGGCATACGCCTGCAAGGGTCAAACGCAACAACAGGTGACGGTCGTGATTTGCAGGATGTTGTGCTGCTGTGCTGGCCGCACTGTTGCGAGGTAGCCCAGTCGCCAGCCCGTCATGGCATAGGCCTGCAAGCATCAGGCGCAGCAACAAAAAGGAGAAGGCGAGGGGTTACATGGTGTGGTGGGGTGTGGTGGGTGGTGGTGTGGTGTGGTGTGGTGGGTTACATGGTGTGGTGTGGTGTGTTCAAGCGGTGGTGTGTTCAAGGATCAAACAACAATATGTTCGTATATAGCCGCACAAGGCTCGGGCTTTGCAGATGTGAAATGGTGTACTGCTCTGCTCCCTCAAGTGACAGTCAATAAAGAAGCGGATGTTGACAGGGAGGGCTGGTTGGGTTCGCCTAACCGCATCGTGTGTGGCCAGCCAGTAGGATTCCGCTCGCCCAGGTAACAAGAAACAGGGAGGGTGCCAAACACACAACCAAAACACGCTTGTAATGCTTGCTCCATTACCTTTGAGCAGCCGTTGACGGTCAGTGTGCGCTCCCACATGCTGGGCAGGCCAGCAAAGCTGACGTGACTGGCCGGGTGTAACATATACATAAGCAGCACTAAAGGTTACAACAGAACACATTTTGAATGTTCCTCTACTGACCACGTGTAGATTCTCTTTGCAAAACAATAGACGGCTCCTGATCAGCATCAACCGGGAGGGTGCCCAACACACGACCACAACACGCTTTTCTTTCCGGCAAAGTTTGCCCCATCACCTTTGAGAAGCCGTTGACGGTCAGTGTGCGCTCCCGCATGTTAGGAAGGCCAGCAAAGCTGACGTGGCTGGCCGGGTGCAACATACTCATAAAGCACCAGCAAGCGCATAACAGAACACATCGTGACTATCCCTTTATTGACCACATGTAGCTTCTCCTGTTGGTGCATTAGACAACACCAGACTAGCATCAATCAATTTGAGTGAGGGAGCCATACACGACCGCAACGCGTCACCAGAAACTACCCTCCATGCCGTTACCTTGGAAAAGCCGTTGACGGTCAGTGTGCGCTCCCACATGTTGGGCAGGCCAGCAAAGCTGACGTGGCTGGCCGGCTCGTAGCAGATGCTCTCGTAGATCTCATCGCTCATCACCAGCAGCCGCGGGTGGCGCGCCACAACCTTGGCTAACGCCTCTAGGTGCTCGGCAGGGTACACGGCACCTGCAACATAACAAAAATAACAAAATAACAAACATATTATTTGTTATCATGGCCTGTTGAGTTGAGGAAGCAAGGTGCGGATGGCGCGCAACAACCTTGGCAAGCGCCTCCAGGTGCTCAGCAGGGTAATCGGCACCTGTAAAATGACACAAAATATAACAACACTTTTATTTAATAGCATGGGATGTTGAGTTGTGGAAGCAAGGTACGGGTGGCGCGACACAATCTTGGCCAGCGCCTCCAGGTGCTCAGCAGGGTACACGGCGCCTGCAAAACAACAATAAGGTTGATGGTACATAACAAAAGGTTGATGGCACATAACATAATAACATGTTATATTTTATCATGGCCTGTTGAGTTGTAGCAGCAAGGCGCTGGTGGCGCACAACCTTGCCAGCGGCTCCAAGGGCTCTGCAGGGTAGATAGCACAGCAGCAGCAGCAGTAGCAGCAGACGCAGCGAGAGCATGCAGCAGCACCTGACATCTCACAACACCATACAGAATATAAGAGAAGGGCAACTAAACCACATGCATCGCATACGTCGCAAGCACGCGACCGCGCCTGTTGGGTTGGATGGTGTGCACAGGATGAGCAGCCGCGACTTAGGTGTTAGCGCTGCCTCCAACTGCTCAGGACTCATCAGGAAGCCCTGCTCGGGTGACGTGGGCACAATCAGCATGCATGCCAACACCCTAACCACACTAAAAACACTGCCACTCTTGACACCTTGCAACACAATAGACCAGAAGACCCCTTACCTGTTGGGTTGGATGGTGTGCACAGGATGAGCAGCCGTGACTTTGGTGTCAGCGCTGCCTCAAGCTGCTCGGGGCTCATCAGGAAGCCCTGCTCGGGTGACGTGGGCACACAACTGACATGCGCGCCAACACCCCAACCACACTACACGCACTGCCACTCCTGACGCCTTGCAACACCATAGACTAGACGACACCTCACCTGTTGGGTTGATGGCGTGCACAGGATGAGCAGGCGCGACTTAGGCGTCAGTGCTGCCTCCAACTGCTCAGGACTCATCAGGAAGCCCTGCTCGGGTGACGTGGGCACCACCACTGCCTTGGAGCCCCCCATCATGCTGCAAGCACTGCCAATCCTGACACCTCGCCACACCACAGACCAGAAGAGCACCTATCCAACTATGCACAGTATATTATAGGCATGAACCCGCACCTGGCTTACGTGCCAACACCAACCATCCTGCACGCTCTGCCACCCCTAGCAACTTGCTACACCACAGACCAGAAGAGCAACTGCCCAAGTTCCAGGGTTCTTTGAGTGAAGGGTTCAAACCTCAAACCCTACAAACCCTAAACCCATCGCAAGCACGCACACCCACCTGTTGGGTTAGATGGTGTGCACAGGATGAGCAGGCGCGACTTAGGCGTCAGTGCTGCCTCCAACTGCTCAGGACTCATCAGGAAGCCCTGCTCGGGTGACGTGTGGGCACACGATTGGCATGCGCGCCAATACCCCAACCACACTACAAGCACTGCCGCTCCTGACACCTCCCAATACCACAGACCAGAAGACCCCTTACCTGTTGGGTTTGACGGCGTGCACAGGATGAGCAGCCGCGACTTTGGTGTTAGCGCTGCCTCAAGCTGCTCAGGACTCATCAGGAAGCCCTGCTCGGGTGATGTGGGCACCACCACTGCCTTGGCACCAGCCAGGCGCGCCATCTCAGGGTATGAGACCCAGTAGGGGGCTGGGATGATGACTTCGTCACCTGGGCTGACTGTCGCCAGCAGGCCCTGTGTTAAACAATAGAAATGACACAGAAATGACGTGGGCAGAAGTGATGTGGGCACCACCACTGCCTTGGCACCAGCCAGGCGCGCCATCTCAGGGTATGAGACCCAGTAGGGGGCTGGAATGATCACCTCATCGCCTGGGCTGACTGTCGCCAGCAGGCCCTGTGTTTGTGTTATAAACACGTAAATGACACGCAGATGACATGGGGGTTGTGTGTCAGATGGCATCATGAGACCCAGTAGGGAGCTGGGATGATCACCTCATCGCCTGGGCTGACTGTCGCCAGCAGGCCCTGTGTTTGTGTTATAAACACACAAATGACACACAAATGACATGGGGGTTGTGTGTCGGATGGCATCATGAGACCCAGTAGGGGGCTGGGATGATCACCTCATAGCCTGTGCTGACGGTTGCCAGCAGACCCTGTGTTGGAGACAAAATAGGCAAACAAGATACATGCCAGGGAAGGCTGGCTGTCAACAACTAGGCTCCGCAGCCAAACGAAGCAAGTTAGGAGCGCCCGCTGGTGGACATCTGCACTTCTGCCAGTGTGTGCCTGTCACATGCTGCATGCTAAGCAGCAGATGCAGGGTTTTGCTGCTGACACAGCTGCAGCACACCCGCCAGATGGCCTGCTCTGCCAGCAGCAAGCGTGCCGCGTCAACAGTGCTGCAGCGCGCCTTGTTGGATGGCCTGCTGAGCTTGCGTGTCAAACCGCACAGCACACTACCAGGGGGGCCCAGCTGCAACATATACGATCATCGTACCTGCCAGATTGCCTGCTTGGCTCCGTTGGACACCACAATCTCATCAGGGGAGTACTCCAGACCATTGTCAACTGCAGCAGCAGCAGCAGGAACAACAATCCAAGCAACTTGAGCAACGCTGGTTGAACGAATGAATTGATTCAGCACGGCCTGGAGCAGCTAGCTGGTTCCTGTGCTGACTCAACTCTGACATGCCACACATGCGGATCGCGCATCAACAGCAACTGCTGCCGCTGTTGTTGCTGGTGTTGGTGCAGATGTGAGCGTGGTGTGGGCCAAGGGAACTGGCGACGGCTGTGGTGCTAACAGGGGTGCGGCTGTGGTGCTAACAGGGGTGCAGCGCGCACCTTTGAGCTTGTCCACGATGGCCTGGCGCAGCTTGCTGGTGCCCGTGTTGACACATTGTGTTATGTATGGCGCTATAATGCATTACAAAAAGCTGCACACCTTTAAGCTTGTCCACGATGGCCTGGCGCAGCTTCCTGGTAGCCGTGCGGACTCAACCTGACATGACAAACATGCTGAACATGCAATACACATATCAAACAGCAAACACGCAAGCAGCACTGCACTACAATTCATGGCAAGCACACCGTACTACATATGAAAGGAACACACCTTTGAGCTTGTCCACGATGGCCTGACGCAGCTTGCTGGTGCCTGTGTTGGGTGTGTAGCGAGTGAAGCCGTCACGCAGTGCCTCAATGCCAGCGTCAACAATCTCCTCGGGCGTGTCAAAGTCTGGCTCGCCAGCAGCAAGGCCAATCACCTGCAGCAGCAGCAAGAGCAGCAGCAGCATGTGTTGCCTCAATGCCCGCGTCAACAATCTCCTCGGGGGTGTCAAAGTCTGGCTCGCCAGCAGCCAGGCCATGACCTGCAGTAGCAGCAGCAGCAGCAGCAGCAAACAGCATATGTTGCCCCTATGCCAACAGTAGTGTTGCTTTGTTGTGGAGAACCCAGCTTGCCAGCTGCTACGCCAGCAACCTGCCATGCTGTTGCTAACATTTGCTGTTCTGCTTTAAGCACTTGCTGGCGACTGCATGGACCAGATGCTCTTTTGGTCGCTGATGAGCATGTTACACAAGTATGCCTGACACGTTGCGCTTTCACATGGTACTGCAACACAGAGCCTTGCTTGCAAAGCTCTGCAGCCAGCCCTGCCTGTAACACCAGGACTGCGCTGCATTATGGCTTTGCGGTGAATACGTTGCTGCTGCTCCCACGCATGACTTTTGCTATCACAACTCTGCAACATATGTGTACGACCAACAGCAGGTACTGAAGCTCTGGCTTGCCATCTCTCATCATGCCAGCTGCGGCTCACGTCAATTCCCGACTCCTTCATGCTACGTGCCAAATCAGTCAACGCCATCGTCTTTGACACAGACAGCGACGCCACCAGAGGGTTCAGCGTTTGGTCAACGCTCACTGCTGCATCTGCTGCTGCTGCGTGCAGCAGCACCTGCTGCTGCCGCCGCTGCTGCTGCTGCATAGGTCGGGGTGCTGCTGGCACTGCTGCGCGGGCTGGCTGCTGCTTTCCTGCAAGCTGGCCTTGCCGCAGCTGGCTGGGCAGGGCCATAGCTGTGGAGCTGCTGCTGGATGTATTTGAAATGCGTTATGCCTCTGCTACAAAGGGCCCCTGAACAGCATCCAGCAGGAACATAGCACAGCAGCAGGTGAGCAAGGCACGGATGTGCAGCACCCACACAGCAATGAAGCCAAGGCTCCAACAGCTGCCGTTGATAAATGTTAAACATCCTCTAAATGTCTGCGTGTGCCAGCAGATGTAAAGTGTGCTTGAACCTGTTCAGCAGCTGTGTTGCTGTTGCAGTATGGCACAAGCAGCTACATGAGACCGTCGACCTGCCTGGGCACTCCCAAGTCATCACTCACCCACAAGATGTTTGGAAGGCGGATTATGTATACGCGATCTGCAGTTATGTGTTCGTTCGTGTTGAGCCCGTTCGAGTGACCTGTGTCAGATGGCGGGCGTGTGCTTCCAGCAAGCACGAACACGTCGCCAGACGACAGCAACACAACAGTTCAAGGCAGTTGCAGGCCTCAACCAGTCTCACAAGTCCGACGTAGTTATAACAAGCCCGGGACTTGTTCCGAGTACTACTCTGGCTTTCCTGAGGGGTCAAGGCAGTTGCGGACGCACCAGCAGTCAATTAAGCTGCTGCTTTACATCCTGAACCTCTCGATCGTGTTTTAGAGTCTTGCTGCGCCTGGTGTTGTCACCCCTAGTAATCCAGTCGCTGATCGTGCCAACTCGCTGATAGAGCACGCTATGGCGTTTGCCTCCTTCGCATAATGTACAACATCATTTACTGCATCACGTAGCCGTGCCAGAGGATCTCAGCTCCTGAATCAGAGCATTAGCAACGGTAGCAGCAGCAGACAGCAGTAGCAGCAGCAGGAATCAGCCATGTCGGACGAATACTATGCGGAGGATACGTTCGGAGGCGGCGTGGCGACCAGCAAAGTATATACAGGCCCGTTTTTGACTGCGGGTTTCTCCATGATCATAGGCAGCTTCGCCATGGCATCCATCACAAAGGTGTGGTGGCTGCAAGTGCTGCCTTGCAGTGTGCATTGTCTCCAGCATTCGTGCCAGGCATGAAGGCATGTGTGCTTGAGAACAAGAACTATCTCAAGGCATTCTTCTTCAGCAGCAACAGCAGCAGCAGCAGCAGCAAGTGGATGTGCATCTGCTTCATGCTGCTCACGCCCTGCTATAGCTAAGCACCGGACAAAAACGGGCCATCCCTGATGCCTAGTTTTTGCTTCTGCACGGACACGTAATTGACAACGTCACGCTCTCAGCCGTGGATCTGATATCATCCTTACTGATATTCATCCCGAAAGTGGACTAAACATGTGTTAGAGAGGAGGCCTGATCGGCGTGTTTGCCTGCTGCTGCTGCTGCTGCGCATGTCTTCCTGCAGAGGAGTCCAAATCTGTCTTTTAGATGGCTGCAGCGGCGAGTAGGAGCACAGGTGTGCGCGCAGATATGGCCAGCACACAGCACACACAGCACACTCAGTAGTGCGGAACAGCGTTGACGTGACACCCCATGTTCAGATGCTGGGTGCTGTGAAACAGCAGTAGTACAGCTGTAGTAGGCATTACACATCTCAGCAAATGCAGCTCAACTCAATGCCAGCGCAGGCAGAGCCCAAGTTGCAGACATTGCTGAACGCTGCCGTACGGCATCATGCAATTGTTTTGCAGCAGCAGGACCTCTGCTTGCAGCCCATCACGCCCATCGCCGCAACCTCACACTGTGTCTCTGCTGTTTTCTGCTGGCTTTTGACCTCACCCTGCAGTTCATGACAGTAGCCTACTTCTTCACAACGAACATTTTGTACTACCATGATGGCCGGAGATGGCGCACACGCGACATCAACGCACTCTGTGAGTTGCATGCGGACTGCAGTGATAACCTATGTGGTGATTGCTGCTGTACTATACACATGTGTATTTGTCTCCCACCATGCAGAGCGCCTGCTGCAGCCTATCATGGGCAAAAATGGAGTCAGCAGCGCTTTCTTTCTGTCAAGTTAGCACAGCACATCACAGCACTGCAAGATGTGGACAACTTGATGCTCAACAGACATCAAACCTTGGTGTTCTGTCACTGCACGTTGTAGCACATTGTGTGTGCACCTCACAAGCGCTGACATTTGGAGCTGACATTTAATGTTGTGTGTGCCCTCATACTATGCGCTGCAGTGCGGCGTGCGTACGCGCCGCTGGTGCTTGACTGGGAGCGCCGCAAGCGAGCAGCAGCAAAGAAGGCGACCGATAACGTCACAGGAGGCCTGCATCAACAGTAGCAGCAGCAGCAGCAGCATGCAATTGAGTGGCATGGACTGGCACTCCGGTTGGCCCGCAGGAGCGCAAATTGGCAGTGAGATCATCACAGGAGGCCTGCACCCGCGGTAGCAGCAGCAGCAGTGTGTGCTGCGCTGGCAGCGCGGCAGGTCAGCAGCAGCAAGACAGCCGAGTGCGCAGGAGGGCAGCATCAGCATTTGCAACTTCCGCAGCCCAGCAGCAGCCGCGGCAGCAGGCTTGTACAGGCATGTACAGGCATGTACAGGACGAGGTGTTTGAGCGCTGCTGCTTGCAGGACAGATATGAAAGCAGCAGCACTCCAGCAGAGAAACAAGCAGAGACACCCAACCCCTGCATGCAAGGCTGCGCACGTATGCTGTCGTGACCCACAGCCATTGCTAGCGGTCAAAAGGACACGTGGCAGCAGCTGCTTGCACGACAGAGAGCAGACGAGTTACAGTTGACTGCTGTTGGGTCCTGTGGTTGTTCAGTGGCGTGATGCTGTCTGTCCTGCCATCAGTGTTTGTAGGAAGCCAGTGTGGCTTCTGTTCTCAGGGACGCTGCTAAACAGTTGGCAGTTGCAACTGGTTGTGCAGCTCATGCTTGCACAGCTTGGCATGTTATGTGCTTGAGAGGCGCAAGCGAGTTTACAATACTGTGAGTGATGAAACGAAGCATTGATGTTCACTGCAGCATACTGCTATTTACTGTTGGAGGTGGAATGAATCAAATGACAGTATGTATTGCTCCTGCAAGGCAGTGCAGCATTGTTCCATCTGCATGTTAGGTAGTGAGCATGACATGCATGTATGTCTATACGTGTGCTTGCAATGGTTCACTTGTGTGAGCTCGTTTTGCACAGCTTTTTGTGTGCCCTTTTATCTGTTGTGAAATGTATGCAGCACTCTAGCAGAAAAGCATGCAGAGACACCCTCAGGGGTAACCCCTGCATGCAAGGCTGCGCACGCATGCAAGGCTGGCTATTTGTGGTCGGCGGTGGTGTAGTGTAGTCTATGCGCCTGTGCATATCAAACATGCAATGAGCTGCTGGCAAGGTTGTTGGCCAGCAGTGTGGGGCTGGCTATCCAGATGGCCATGACGCAGCACCAGTAAACCCAGTGTTGTCAGCTGGTCAAGCATGCTTGTGGCGTTTGTTCAGCAGCAGGTGCACAGGCACATGCCGGAAAGGCACTGGTACTGCAAGCACATCGCTGGCCACACCTTGCAGGCCGCAGCCTCCTGCTTGGCATGCCTGATGTTGCAGCACAGCACTCCTGCGCTTCTGATGCAGTTGTAACAGTCACTGACTGTACCCTACCATCATGTGACACAGGCCAAGGGCCTGCCAATTGCGTTGATTACCTGTTCGCCCTGGTTACTGGAGTTGTCGTCTTGCTAAATTTGCCTGCTGCACGAGTCAGCGGCGCGAGTCTACAACACCAGCAGCAGCAGCACAGCAGAAAGCAGCTGCAACAATGGGCAACAAGGCTACACCCAAGGCTTCTATCACTCTGCTGGAGAAGGCAGACGATGGGTGGAAGTTTGCAAAGTCCCCTAGTGCAGCAGGCGACTTCAGCCTGAAGCACAAGCTGGGCAAGAAGCTGACCATGGGCGTGGGCTTCACTGTAAGTTTTTTTGTCTCAATTCATCCTTTGAATGTGGCCAATTTGGCGTATCGGTCTCTGCGGTCATGAACTTGCTGATCTGGACTGCTTGTGGCTGCGTGGCTGTCTGATCGTCGCGAGTCTGGCCTGAACAAGGCCTCGGCGCACACAATATTGTGTTGAATCAAACCTCATCACGGTAGACGTGCTTGCTGTGCTTGCAGGACAACACCGTCAGGAAGATCAAGAACATCCCAGGCCTGGTGCTGTCAGCTGACCTGCAGGTACATTTCTGGCACTTGGCACCTTACACCAGCAGGGGCCAGCAGCAGATTCGAATGCCTAGACTAGGAATCTGCTGCCAGTTGGGCTATGCAGCCGTCGCGTAATGGCTTTGCAGCACCAGAAGAGTTGCATGCAGCGTCAGCAATCGCTCTGCTCTGCTTTGCGGGAACTACCCTGTCAGACTCATCTGGTGTACATGGTCAGAATACGCAACCTGTCATGTGGAACCGGCTTTGCAGCAGCATGGCTCTGATACAGTTGATCCATACAGCAATTGCAGCGCTGGCAGCCGTTCCCACAATGATTTCAGCAGCAGTGACTGTTCATCACTGGCCACTGTGCCGCTGTGTCTGCTGTGTGTCACTTGTCTTCTCCCTCCGCTTGCACATCATATCTATGTGTAGCTTGCTTAAGTGTTATTTTCTTGTTATTCTCATTTCAAACATCCTTCATGCAGGCGCGCAGCGACCTGAAGCTGAGCGTGAGCCACAACATTGCCAGCAAGGCCAGCAAGGTCGGCTTCACGCACGACCGCAAGATCGGCGGCAAGAAGACCACCATCAAGGTGAGCAGCTTTTCATGTTTCGTGGTTTGAGCATAACTGATGTGCAGTAGGTAAGATGTAAGATGAAGAATGGTGTAGGAAAGCAAGATTGGCGGCAAGAAGACCACTAAGGTGAGCAAGCGGAACATGTAACAACCAATCAAGCTCTGGAAGGAAGGGGCGGGGTAGCCAGTGTCGGCAGCAAGCAGGCCACGTCGCGGCAGACGGACCAGGCAAGCGGTCCTTGGTAATGTGTTGATACAGGATTCTGTTGGAGCAGATGGACAGCAACTGAAGATGTAGCACGCTTTGTGGCGATGAAGAAGCCGTCCAACCTCAACTTGCACGTCTTTGTGTGCTGCGGCCGACTCTACAAACTACAACCGATGCATGTGCCTGCTACCTGGTACGTCACGTGTCTGCTCTTTGTGCTTGTTTAGAGCTGATCTTTATTGCCTGCTGCTGCTGCTGCTGCTTGCTGCGTGCTGCGTCTGCTGCCGCAGCTCAACTACCTGACCAAGAGCAAGAGCGCCACCGGCGAGGTCATCAGCGCACTGGCAGCCAACAAGAAGGCCACCGTGGCCTTCACAGAGAAGCAGGTGCGCTACAGCTGCACTTACATTGCGTGCACTTACTTTGCGTGCATTGTGACTGTGTTTGTGTCATCTTTGGTGTGCTGCATGCGTCTGCACTGGCAGCCAACAAGAAGGCCACCGTGGCCTTCACAGAGAAGCAGGTGCGCTGCAGCTGCACTGTTAGTGTTCGTTGCAACCCTTCTGTTGTATCTATTCTGGTGTGCTGCATGCGTCTGCACTGGCGGCGAACAAGCGTTCCCGCCGCAGCTTTGTAACATGTACATAACACCCCTTGTGCAGGTCACCAACGTGAAGATCGCGCTGACTGACGACAAGTGGACGTACGAGCCCAGCTACAACCTGGTGCGCAAGGCCCCAAGCCTCGCCATCAGCAGGCCGCTGCACGGCGGCAAGTACAAGTTCGGGTGGAACCTCAAGACAGACGACCTCTCGCTGGAGTACAGCTACCGCGCACTCAAGTTTGTGGCGTTTAAGTCACCCAACCAGCCCGTGCCACGCGTGGCCGCGTCCTTCGAGCACGACCTGGAGTTCTAAGCATGTGATGTTACATGTTACGTGACATGTTATGTGACATGTTACAAAGCAGCAGGGGCAGGGGGCAGCAGGCTGGGCTGGGGGGCAGGACTGTCCTGTAGGTAGCAGAGCGACTGACACCTAGGGTTTTGGCTCCTGGGGTTGTTGCTTGGAAATCGCTGTAGCAGTACAGCGCTAGCTCAGCTTCTGACATGTTTGGACGTGTCTTTCACTGCCTGCGCAAGTGCTGCAGCAGCTAGGACATGCTTGTTGCTTCAATGTGTGTCTGTACTGTGATTTGGCAATTGTCATGTACTCTAATGCATGCTTGTTGGGGCGAATCGCCTTGCGCGCTGGGACGGGCAATTGTGGAGCATCGCATACAGCCGCTTCGGTACACTCACTGGTCACATGTAGTTAGGGACTGCCATTGTGTGATACTATAGCTGTCCTTCACGTTTTTGATATGACCTCGTGTGCAAGAACGGCATGGAACTATGGCGGTGACAAGCCAGCTGGCGCCTGTACCCACATGAAAGTGTAGCAGGGGACGGCTTGGGGTGTGCCACTGTCGCATGGCTGAGCCCTGGCTCCTGACGCCACATGTGGCTTAGGCTGGCTCACCATGCTGGTATCAGGTTTTGTGACATACGTTTTAGCTGCCGAAGCCGGTTTTAGGCACTACAGGCCTCGCATGCGCCGGCACTGCCGGCTGGCAGCGTGCTCTTAGCTGTATCACGATGTAACCACTTTGCTCGTTCCTCCTGCGTCTGGGTTGCCAGATGTTCAACATCTGGTAGTACCATCACCGTGATGCGCTGAGCGCAATGACGTACTGGCAGTATTGTTACAAGTATCTTGCTGCGCAGCGGTGCACGCTAGCAGCTGCTCAGCAGCGGAAGCGGCTTCTAAAGCAGTGTTCACTGAACACTCTGGCATAGCAGTGCTCGCCTGCCATCCCGCACCCAAACAACCTACTAGGCCTAGTAGGTTGGCAGCTGCTGCCTGGCAGCTCCAAGCTGAGCTGAGGTCAGGTCCGAGCCAACAACTGACAGCGTGCAATCAACACCAAACGTTGAGCTTGCCGCCTCCTGCGCTAGTGCGGCTCACAGCCGCCGCCACATCAGCGCCATGCGCATAATCTGCTGCCAGTGCCGCCCGTAAGGCCGCCCGTTGCTGCTGATTCTGCTGGCGCAGCGGCTGCTGCTGCTCAACAGGAGGCCGCTGGCGCGGTGTGCCCACCACCAGGGGGAAAAACACCTGTACGCACACATATCAGTTGTTGCGCTTGCCGCCTCCAGCGCTAGTGCGGCTCACAGCTGCCGCCACGTCAGCGCCACGCGCATCATCTGCTGCCAGTGCCGCCTCCTGCTGCCGCTGCTGCAGCCGCTGGACCAGGTCCAGGCCCTCAGCCAGCAGCAGCTTGAGCTGAGCTCAAGCTGCTGCTCATGGGCAGCACGTTGATAATTGGTCCTCTGTTGACAAATGCCCGTGTCCGCTCAGACCCCCTCTGTTGTGCTCTTTATCGCTCCCTGGCGGTCAGATGGTGTTGCCAAGAGGTCTCTGTTGAACAGAGCGAAACCAGCTTGATGAAAGACATATGTCGTTTCACTGGGTGGATCAAAAGATCACGGAAACAAAAGGCAGCAGAGCAGTGCTCGCATGCCATCCGGCACTGCATAGCCCGACTGTGCTGATAGCATCAGCTGCTGCCTGGCAGCTCAGCTCAGGTCTGAGCCAACAAGTGACAGCGTGCATTTTTACATGCAACGAACGCCTGTATGCAAGCACGTCAGTCGTTGCGCCGCCTCCAGCGCTAGTGCGGCTCACAGCTGCCGCCATGTCAGCACCGATGCGACTGAGTCGCTACTGCGGCCGTGCGCATCGCTTCCTGCGAGTGCCGCCTGCTGCTGCTGCTGCTGCTGCTGCTGCTGATTTTCAACCAGAGGCTGATGGCGCGGTGTGACCGCCACCAGGGAAAGCCTTGCCCGTGTGACACCTCAGGTGTGACCGCCACCAGGGAAAACCTTGCCCGTGTGACACCTCAGGTGTGACCGGAACACATATCAGTCGTTGCGCTTGCCACCTCCAGCGCTAGTGCGGCTCACAGCCGCCGCCATGTCAGCGCCATTTGCATCGTCTGCTGCCAGAGCCGCCTCCAGCTGCCGCTGCTGCAGCAGGTCCAGCCCCTCAGCCAGCAGCAGCTTGAGCTGGCTCTTGGGCAGCAGCACACGCAGCCGTGACGGCTGGGGCGGCTGCAGGTCCACCTCCACCGCAACGCCTGCGGAAGCAGCCAGCAGAGTTCACTGTCAGAGTGAGTTAGAGACGTATTCCAGCAAATGCAATCGACAGATCAGATCAGCGCACAGGTCCACCTCCACCGCAACACCTGCAGAGCAGCCAGCAGATAACAGCCGGTCAAGTGGCTCTTGGGCAGCTGCACACGGAGCCGTGGCGGCTGGGGCGGCTGCAGGTTCACCTCCACTGCAACGCCTGCGGAAGCAGCCAGCAGAGTTCACTGTCAGAGTGAGTTAGAGACGTATTCCAGCAAATGCAATCGACAGATCAGATCAGCGCGCAGGTCCACCTCCACCGCAACACCTGCTGACACTGCAGAGCAGCCAGCAGATAACAGCCGGTCAAGTGGCTCTTGGGCAGCAGCACACGCAGCCGCGGCAGCTGGGGCGGCTGCAGGTCCACCTCCACTGCAACGCCTGCGGAAGCAGCCAGCAGGTAACAGCCGCCAAGGTGACGTCCGGTTGGAAATCCGTTCTAGCAAGCGACGGGCCAGCATCAATGAGGGCCTTGTCAGACCAACTTGAACAAGTGGGCAGCGCCCAAACGGCTGGGCCCATGTATAGCACATGCCAGTGTCTTGGCAACAGTTACAGTTTTTGACCGGAACACAGGTACAAGGCGATTGGCGCATCATACACTCAGAGGCACTTTGGCGTGCACAGGCGTTGTGCCACAACGCCGCAGGCTATTGGGGGTGTCAGGCATCAGCGCTGCAGGACGTGGCGTTGTGCTGCAATCATTGCGTAATGACTGCAGTTAATGCGTGCAACCCGAACACTGCCAGGCAGCAGGTGCTGCACCTGAAGCTGCCACAAACATGCAAGCGAGCCTCGTGTGACACGTTTCAGCTGGGGCATGCAAGTGCAGCTGTGCGGTTAAGGACGGTGACACGGCAGCTGCTGCTGCACATCAAAAGCTGTCACTAACATACACACAAGGCACGTTTGTGTGTTGGTCATTAGCACACAAGGCAGGCTGAGCTGGAGCATGCAAGGCACAGCAGTGCAGCTGCGCGTCAAGGATGCCGCCTTGTCAGCAGGCATGTCGGCAAGGTATGAGGTGGAAGCTCTTCTGCAGCGCCTGTCACGAATCCATGATCGCTCTTGAACAAGAAACAAATCGCCAGCAGTCGGCGTGGAGTCAATGCTGTCGTGAATGGTCACGTAGCTGTGAGGGCGCCGGGCCCAATATCGCGTAATCTCGCATGTGCACAGAGCGCGACAGTAGCTCCAAGAACCGTAAAAACATAACCGCCTTCGGAGCTTTGCGCTGCCTGCCTTGTTCGATGATTGGCCAGCACCAGCGCCTTGAAATCGACAAAACCCAATTCTGCGCCACCAACTTTTTTGGCCAAATTCGGCCTCTACAGGAAGAGTGGGATTTGTGTGATGTAGATGTATGCTGGTGCTGGCCGCAGTAGCGTTGCAGCGGCCAACTCAGATTGCGCTTTGCTCGACAGGCCTGACCTGCATATTTCTGTATGTGCAGCACGACCTGGGTCGCTCAAAACACGAGCAGTACCGATTCGCATTCCGCAAAACCGACCTCGTATGGTAACCCTAACGGGCCCAGCCAATAACAATGTGGCAATGTGGCTGGGGCGGCTGCAAGTCCACCTCCACCGCAACACCTGCAGAAGCAGCCAGCAGAGTTCAACTGTCGCAGTGAATGACAGATCAATTCCAGCAGATGCAAGCGACAGACCAAAAAAGGCAAAAACGTTGATGAGCGCCACGCCAGACCAACGTCTTGGGCAGCAGCACACGCAGCCGCGGCGGCTGTGGCGGCTGCATGTCCACCTCCACCGCAACACCTGCGGCACAGCAAGCAAAAAGACCGCTATAGTCAGTTTAGTGGAGAATTGTTGTGGCCAGCCACAGACCGATCAGCATGACAATGACAAGTGCACCTTGATGCGCTTCTTACATGCCTTGAGGCAGCAGATGACAGTCGCCAAAGTGAAAAACTGTATTAGGAAACGACGGACCAGATCAGCATGACAAAGGCCACAAAGCATTGATGAGCGCGCCATGTCAGACGAATGTGGATAACATTGTGGCAACTTGCGAGTCGCACGCGCATCAGCAGTCAGAACACAGACCACACCCACCTGCTTCCTGCAGCATGCGTGCCTTGTGCTGCTCCAGCTGCAGCCGCCGCTCAAAGCGCAGCAGTGCAGCAGCATGTGCCTCCCTGTCAGCCACCATCTGGCACCGCAGCCTGGCCAGATGGCTGCGAGCCACCTGCAGGCAGCACCAATAAGAAATCACAGGTTATCCCAGCGAGATGCAGCAACCCACGGCCACACTGAATGTGGACGTGTATAGAGCTTTGATGGGCTCAGCAGCAGCAGCAGTGCAGCAGCATGTGCCTCCCTGTCGCCCACCAACTGATGCCGCAGCCTGGCCAGATGCGCGCGGGCCACCTGCAGGCAGCAACCCATGGCCACACTGAATGTGGACATCCACAGAGCTGTGCTGGGTGCAGCCGCCGCTCAAACCGCAGCAGCGCAGCAGCATACGCCTCCCTGTCGGCCACCAACTGGCGCCGCAGCCCGGTCAGATGGCTGCGAGCTACTTGCAGGCAGCACCAATGCAAATCACACACATTATATTATAGGTTTTTCCAGCAAGCGGCAGCAACCGTAGAAGAGGCCCACTTTCAAACCACCAGGCAGCGCCCTACTACACTGACAATGGACGTGTATAGAGCTTTGATGGGCCCAGCAGCAGCAGCATGTGCCTCCCTGTCAGCCACCAACTGGCGCCGCAGCCTGGCCAGATGGCTGCGAGCCACCTGCAGGCAGCAACACACCACACTGATGATGGTATAATTTCTGTCACGTGTTGACAATGTGTTACCTTGGGGTGGCTCATACCATTACAGAAGGTGACCGGACCCACGCAACCATTCTCTCTCAAATGGTGGATGTGTAAACGCTATGTTGGGTTCAGCAGCAGCGGCGGCAGCAGCAGCAGCATGTGCCTCCCTGTCGACCACCGGCTGGCGTCGCAGCTCAGCCAAACCCAGGCACGCCACCTGCATTGCAGCTTGAGCAGCCACACCTCAACAAAGGTTAGCGCCAGGTGACGAGTGCCTGTTGCACTGTGCTGTGTTGGTTGTGATGCCAATGCAGCACAGTGGCTTGCATCACCTGCCAATACAGCAGGAACAAAGCCAGCCTCGCCAACCCTGCACCAGCGCTCACCTACAGCCGTATATTGATAGGCAGCATCTCAGTCAGGCCCTTCAGCCTTGCCTCCAACTCCAGGTCAACCACACCGTCAGGCTGCCATTCTTTTATCTGATCATCAGATTATTGGGCCAATGCAGCACAGCACTGGCTTGCATCATGAAGGTGAGTCTGTTGCTCACATAGCAGCATGCCACACGGAAGACACACTTGCTATGCCGGTTTCGCCGCCCCCAACCCACGCTCACCTGCACCCTGATAATGCTAGGCAGCATCTCAGTCAGGCCCTTCAGCCTTGACTCCAACTCCAGGTCAACCACTCCGTCAGGCTGCCAGCCAACAACAGCACCGCCACTGCCACCACTAGCAGCAATGCCGCCACCACAAGCTCCACCTCCAGCCCCAGCAGCAGCAGCAGCAGCGTTAGCGCGCACTCTGCTGCTGCTCTGCCGTGTGGGACTCCCCTGCCTGTGGCTGCTGCTGCTGCCGTTGCCGCTGTTTGCAGCCCCACCATTGCTGCTGCTGCCGTCGAGGGCTGAGCGGCTCTGCTGTCGCCGCACACTGCTTCTGCTGCCGCTGGCACTGCCCAGCAACCCAGGTGCAGCAGCTCCTGCACTGCCCGGCCTCTTGGCAGCAGCAGCAGCCGTCAGCTGACCCGACATCTGCACCCCCCGCGCAGGCATGGGGCTGTGTGGCATCGCTGCTGCCTCTGCAGAGATACAAGCACCAGCAGGCCGGCTACCGCTGCTGCTGCTACTGTCGTATGTGGGTTCAGGTTCGTCTAGAAAGAAGTCATGAGGCCTCACCAGAGGACCCCCACTGGATAAAACAGGTGTACTGCTGACTGCCGTTCGGTCCGGCCTGCTGTTATGGCTGCTGACATGTGCTATAGCCGCATTGTTGCTCCTGCTGTTTCCATAGCTGCTTACTGCAACAGCTGCACTACCAAGCGCACGCGAAGCAGACCCTGGCCGTAGGCCCCCTCCGCTGCTGCTGGTTGCGGCTGCTGCTGCTGTTGTTGCTGCTGCTGCCGCTACTGCTGCGGCTTTGTTGCGCTGCACAAGCTGCTGCTCCAGTCGCTTCATTGACCGCACCAGCAGCACCTCTTGTGCTGCCCTGACCAACCGAATGCGCCGCCAAAACCTGAGGCAAATTGAACAAAAAGGCACATTTGGTTGATGTGCCGTGCTCCTGCAGGGTAGGTAAGTACAGCATCTGCCCTGACCAATCTGATGCGGCGCTGGCACCTGAGGCAAAACGAATGAAAAGGCACATTGGTTGATGTGCACTGCTCCTGCAGGGTAGGCGAGTAAGTGGGTACAGCATCTGCCCTGACCAACCGAATGCGCTGCCAGAACCTGAGGCAAAACGATTGAAAAAGGCACATTGGTTGATGTGCCCTGTTCCTGCAGGGTAGATGAGTACAGCACCTGCCCTGACTAACCGAATGCGACACCAGAACCTGAGGCAAAACCAAAGAAGCGGCACATTGGTTGTTGCGCACTGCTCCTGCAGGGTAGGTGAGTGCAGCATCTGCTCTGACCAACCGAATGCGCCGCCAGAACCTGAGGCAACATGAATGAAAAGGGACATTTGGTTGATGTGTCCTGCTCCTGCAGGGTGAGTGAGTGAGTACAGCTTCCGCCAGCAGTGCATTGCATTAGCATGCAGCATACATGCAATGCCCACGCTTACCAGGTTCGTCAATGCAGTGCAGTAACGCAGGACGTAGGACGGTCCGTGCTGTCGCACCACTGCTACACACATATGAATCACAGCGTCAACACACAGCAACCATAATCGACATGCTGACGTTGGAGCAGATACTTTTAGATCACATCGCGCCCTGCTCACCGCTGTATGAACGTCACGTCTCCCTGAAGCCGCTGCGCTGCTGCCCCAATCATGCAGCTGCTGCTGCTGGAGCCTTGCAGGAAGCTCAGTAGCCGCGCAGCAGCGCGCGCATGTGCTGCAGCTCGCAGGGCAGCTGCAAGAGGCTTCAACAGCTGACGCAGCTGCAACAGGCACACATGCAGGCATCCAGTGTGGAGTGAAGAGCACATAGGTGTGAGAAGGAGGCGCAAGCGTGCAAACAGATGGGTGCTGTGGATTGTGACACTGCTGCTGCATCCAGCTTCGGCCGCCGGCCCAACATCGCAAGACCAGGTGCACAGCAAACTGCGGCGAACACATGTTGCATGCAACAGCCGGCAAGCATACCATATTTGGGTTGTACAGCCGGAGTCAACAGCCGAAACTATTGGCAGCTTGCAATGCGCTGACACCCCACAGGCGTACACCAGCCACCTCAAATCACAACTGATGCGCAAGCATCTAATCAGCCCTGCCTCCCGTACCCGCATCACTTTCTCTGCCAGCTGCTGCTGCCGTCTTCGCAGCACGCAGCGCTTGTAGCATGCAGCAATCAGCCGCGCTGCTGCGCCCCGCCGCTGCTGCTCCTGCAGCTGTGCTGTGAGATTGCTGCTCAGCAGTGTGGCAGCAACAACACCTCCCCAGACCTGCTGCCTGCAAGCACAGCAAGACAAGCATCGAGCCAAAGCATAATACAGTCAACGGCAGGAAAACATGCGACAGCTCCACCATCTCATACGGTTCGCACATATGTGCTGCCCCTGTCAGTATGGATGGGAATGCTGCGCTATACTAGCCCTGCTGTCAGGGCCTGACAGTCTGATACTGGCACCAAGCACAGCAGAGCATCAGCGGAGGGCATCCCTCATTGCTTGACACAGCACCCTCCAGCTGCCATACGCTGCTGCTCCTGTGCTTCACACCACGCAACTCAACACTCACACACAACAGGCATACACATCCCTCACCTATCAGCGATCTCCCCAGCCTGCAGCTGCTCCTGTTGTGCCACTTGCTGCTCCTGTGCCTCAGACCACGAAACTTGACGCTCCCACACAAAACAAACATCAAATAAGCCCCACCTATCAGTGACCTCCGCTGCCTGCAGCTGCTCTTGCTGTGCCACCTGCTGCTCCTGTGCCTCAGACAATGCAACTCAACGCATACAAAAACAAGCATTTTATAGCGTCATACCAGCCCAACCAATCAGCGACCTCCGCTGCTTGCAGCTGCTCCTGCTGTGCCACTTGCTGTACAGCCTGCCGCGCCTGCCCCCTGCCCGCCAGCTGCTGCTGCCGCCGCTGCTGCTGGTCCTGTGCCTCAGACCATGCAACCCAACACACACACATACACGTGTAAGCAAGAACAAACACTCCCACCTATCAGC
This sequence comes from Tetradesmus lagerheimii, assembly GCA_902809745.2. Classification (NCBI taxonomy): domain Eukaryota; kingdom Viridiplantae; phylum Chlorophyta; class Chlorophyceae; order Sphaeropleales; family Scenedesmaceae; genus Tetradesmus; species Tetradesmus lagerheimii. The sequence continues at coordinate 60,503 of CADDIJ020002844.1, forward strand.
GACCTCCGCTGCCTGCTGCATTAGCGCAAACAAGGTGTCTCGACACACCTATACAGAAGCCTAAACATCCCTCACCTATCAGCGATCTCTGCAGCCTGCAGCTGCTCCTGCTGTTCCACCTGCTGCTCCTGTGCCTCAGACCACGCAGCTTTAGACTCACACACACAAACAAGCATTTTATAGCATCATACCAGCCCTACCCATCAGCAATCTCCGCCGCCTGCAGCTGCTCCTGTTGTGCCACTTGCTGCGCAGCCTGCCGCGCCTGCACCCTGCCTGCAAGCTGCTGCTGCCGCTGCTGCTGCTCAGCCGCCAGCTGCTGCCGCCGCTCCGCTGCACCCGCTGCTCGCAGCGCTGCAGCCTCTTTCTTTGAAGCCATCTGCGCAGCCCTGTGTGTACAGAAACAGCAGCAAATGTTACATCAACTGGTCAAAGTTAGTAAACGTGCACAATATTTCACTTTGAGGAAGGGGTGCTGCACTCACAATGAAGGCGGCTGTGCAGGTACCAGCACAGCTGTTGACGACCGCGACACCACGCCGACATCTGTCACAATGGTGGGCAGCAGTCAAGTGCATCTTGACTGCACAGCCGTGAGGCTTTCAAAGTTTTTCTTTCACAGCTTTCAAACTCAGAGTCACTCACGGTGCTGCTGGTTGCAGACAGCAACTGCCAGCCTTTGTGACAGGTGCTGAGCAGCCTGTACTGCAAGCACATCCCACTCACAGCAGCTCCGTGCAGCCCCTTGTCGTTGATGTTGCAGCAAATTACTGTCGGATGTGCCGGGACGCATCTATTACCAGCTACAGTAAACCTATGCAGTTGCTAAGCCGCCACCACAGACATGTTGCACTCACAGTAGCTCGGTGCAGCTCCCCCCTGTGGGTGTCGTGGCCTCATCACCCCACGCCCAGGGTGCTGCTGCCGCCCCAGGGCTCCTGCAGCTGCTGAGGCAGCTGCTGCTGCTGCCGCTGCTGTGTCCTGCAAGCCCTGCTGCTGCTGCTGCTGCTGCTGCTAGATCTGCGAGTCTTGCAGGAGACTTTGCAGACCGCAGAGATGAGGGAGTGGAAGCAGCTGACGCAGCTGGCTGCCGCCTGGCAAGGTGCTGCTGACTTGCTGCATTGCTGCTGCTGCTGCTGCTGACTGCCTGGATCCTTGCTAGATCTAGCGTCAAGCCAGGCTGCCGTTTGCAGCTGATGGACCGCACCACGCTGTCTTGTGCTGCTGCTGCTGGCGCTGGCAATTCTACTTTGCTGGCACCCCTTGCAGCAGCCGGAGCCGAGCCTGGCCGCTGCATGCTCTTGCTGCTGATTCCGCGCTGCAGTCGTGCCACTGCTGCTGCTGCACCAGCACTGTCTGTCGCACCATCAGCACCTGCTACTGGCCATTGATGCTGCTGTAGCTGCTGTCGCTGCTGCTGCTGCTGCTGTTGTGCTGCCGCCAGGGCCTTAGACGAAAGCGCGCCTGTGCACGGCCATGGGCTAACAACCGCTGCATTTTCTTCTATGAAGTTCCTTGCAGGACTTGCAGGACAAGCTGGTGCTGGTGCTGCTGCTGCTGTTCTTGTCCCTGCAGCAGGTGCTGTACCTGGCCTGCTGGCACACCCTCCTGCTGCTGCTCCACCTGCTGCTGCTGCTGCTGCTGCTGCTGCTTTATTCGATGATACACTGTGTGGTGACGCGCCAGGGGAGTCTCCTGCAGGCCTTGGGCTAGTTCTGTCAGCCTGCTGCTGCTGCTTCACGCGCCTATGCAGCTCAGCACGTGCTGCGGGGTCTTCCCTGTAGTGCTGCAGCTTGTCATTTAGGGCTGGGGAAGCGACCTTGCAGCGAGGACTTGGGGCCATTGCTGCTGGTGATACACTGCTGGTGCTGCTGTTCTACTGTATAGGTTGTTTGTATGTGTGTGTGGGGGGGGGGGCTGCTAGTGCACTACATGCATGTGCTGCGAGCCGCAAAGTGTAGTACCCTGCTGGCGCCTGTTGCAGTTCTGGCAACTCCTATATATGCGCTGATGCTTGCTCGTTCAATACCAAGCTGTTGTTCAAGCTGGTGTTCGTTTGGTTGGTGATGTTCGTTTGGTCAACTGTTCAATATTCAAACTGGCGCCGATCGCAGCAGGCTGGTTGGGTCACCACCTGCATGCACATGTATCTGATACAGTCAGGGGCTGTTTGAGCATCAGGAGCACATGCAGCAGCACCACATCATCAAAGCACCATGCAGCATTTGTAGAGAGCTTCTGTTGTTCAGCAGCGCTGCTTGGCAGGAACTAATCAGGCATGAAGGCATATCAGCGACACTCTCTACCAGGCTAGCCTAGCCTGGCTCAGCATACAGGCAACTCTAGCTCAGCTTACACACCCCTGCAGCTGTTTGCTGGCATGAAATAGTATCAGTACGGCGCTCAGAAATGTTGACTGCCTCACCTGGAGCTTGCAATATCATAGCAGGGCTGCTGAGGTGCCCATGCAAACAGCAGCATGTCCAGGTGTGCTGCAGTTCTTGCCGGCTGGCTCCTTGGCAGCCAACGGGGTGATACCACTCATGATACCTGCAGCACTCGAGTAATTGGCTACAAGGTGAAACAGGCTAAGTGCAGCACGTGTCGTGCCATTCTGTCACATCCAGTACAGTGCAAGAGGCTGTACTGTGCTGTGTCTGTTGGTATTTCGGTCAAATATCACTTGCCAGCAACAGGCTTAGCAATTAATGGTTGAATTGTATCGTTTGATGAGCGCTTATAGCAGAGCTGTCACCAGGTCTGTCACTTTCTGAATTGTGACACGCCTGGACAGTCTGGAGTTCACAACATCGAAGAAATAACGATAAGGCCCGCTTGCTGCAAGCAGGGTTTGCTTTGCCTGGGTCGTCAGCCTTTGCAAGCTGCTGTATTGATCATTTGCACCATCCTCCCGCGCGCCCTTCACTGAAAGGCCAGGACCATCGTGTGTTGGTTATTTAAAGATCGATCCTACTGTGTCACCCGAGCTGTGCGGGGCTGGGTGGCTAGGCAACAACAGCCCCAGCTAGCAGCAGTAGGGGGTCCCTGCCTGCTCTGCCATCCCCTGTGTGGATGCAACAGGTGCCCCCTGGCGCAGTTCTTGCCGTTCATACTACCCATACAACGAACATAAACTCTATTCAGCATGCAGCCTAAGCAGCTTGGCCCATATGATCAGCTAGTGCAGTATAGGGAGCAGCTTGCAGCAGACCTGGCACGTGTTGAGGGACAGGTGTGTTCACAGCTGCAGCCAGTGCGATGCAAACACAAACGTCAAGTCTCCAACATATTCGGATCATATCTATCAACATCTAAGTGTGCCATGCTGCTTGTCATCACAGCAGGCGCCTGATGATTCGTGCTGCCCACCGTCTAGAATGATGCATCTCAATTGCCACACCATGCCTAGCTCTGCCTTGAATCCTTCACTGGACTTCTGACACTTCCGCAACAGGTTGCATCTTGCATAGCTCAGTGGCGGCTACTGTGCCATGACCTGGCTTGCTGCTACTGCTGCTGCTGATCCAACAGATAGCAGACCTGGAGTACACCTACTTCAACGCAGAGTACTCCCAAGCCGGCAGTGTGCTCAAGGTGAGGGACCGTAACATGTAGCAACGGCACCAGCAGAGTAAAAGCGATAGCGCAGACGCAGCAGCAGCAATGTACTCCTAGGCCGGCTGCGTGCTCAAGGTGAGCGGCGGCGATATAACGGCACCTCAGCCTATTGCAGCTAAATCAGTAGCGCAGACGCAGCAGCAGCAGCAGTAGCGCAGTAGCAGCAACATGCTCCCAGGCACGCAGCGGGTTCTAGGTGAGGAGCGGCGACATAACGACGCCACAGCACATTCCAGCTACTCAGTGGCGCAGCAGCAGCAGCAGCAGCAAACCAGTTCAGGCTTTCAGAGGCACTGTGCTAGCTGTTGAAAACTGCAAAGATGCCTGCATTATTTCTGTACCTTCCTACCCTGGTCGTGGTCGTGCAGGGTTTTGAGGGCTTCCTGACCACCAAGGAGGCGCTGCGCAAGCCGTTGCAAAACCCCTTGTCAAGCGCTATTCCACTTTCACCAACTTGTCACTTGTCACTTGTCCTCTTGTCACTTGTTTCTCCATTTTCATCAACCTCTTTGTGCAGGGCTTTGAGGGCTTCCTGTCCACCAAGGAGGCGCTGCGCAAGCGTCAGCAGCGCGCCTTCAAGCCGGAGGACAGGCTCTTCAGCCTCAGCAGCCACACCTCGCCAGTGGTGAGCTTTTGAACGCCAGCTTTTAGGTCAGAGTGCAGCAGCAGCAGCGCCAGCTTTCAGGTCAGGGTGCAGCAGCAGCAGCACAATCACTGCGGGTTGGCGCAGCACTGGTCTGCGTTCACGTGCAAGGTTCGCCCCCACACCTGCAAGTTGGGCCAAGCCTCATGCCTCGCCCTTATCCGAGCCAATGACAGGCTTATAGGGCAACCACCTAGTCTTTGGTTGTTGGGGGTTGCTGACCACGAAGTGGCTGACGTAGCTCTTGCCGCTGGTGTGTTTACTGGTGTTATTTTGTGTGTTACATTCTGCAGGCCAAGGAGGTGCAGGAGCCTGAGGCTGTGGACGGCCTGTTCTCCGTCTGCAGCACTGTGTGGACAGCTTTGGGAGCTCTGTTACTTGTGTTATACGTTTGTTATCTTCCTGCAGGCCAAGGAGCTGCAGAAGCCTGAGGCTGTCGTTACCTGATTGCTTTATCTGCAGCACTGTGCAGACAGCTTTCGAACTGTGTTATCTTGTTTGTTCTTATCACTGCAGGCCAAGGAGCTGCAGCAGCCTGAGGCTGTCATCAACTTGATCTCCATCTGCAGCACTGTGCGGACAGCTCTTGAAATTTGTTGTCACGTTTGATATCTTCATGCAGACCAAGGAGCTGCAGGAGCCTGAGGCTGTGGACGGCCTGGCAGGTGGCGGCTTTGGGAAGAAGGTGAGGCCCTGGCTGCTCTTGAGCAGCAACATGGCATGTTGCATGGTGCATGCTGCTTGTTGCATGTTGCATGTGCTGGGCAAGAAGGCTTTGGCAAGAAGGTGAAGCCCTGGCTGCTCTTCACATCATCAACATGGCACGTTGCATGGTGCATGTTGCGTGTTGCATGTTGCATGTGCTGGGCAGAGTGCTGAGCAGCTGCCTGCGGCATGGAGCTTGGTGCTGCGCTGTTTGCCTGCTCACCAGCCACGCCAGGCCTGCAAGCAAAGGCAGCATGAGGGTTGCGGCATGCAGGGGTCCACCTGCACGGTTTCCATGCTGGCAGCAGCTTTTAGGCACACACCTTTGCTTGGCGAGCACTTGAAGGTCTTGTTGTATCAATGCTGCATGTGGTGCTGTTAGTGTGGCGTATGTGTCGTGTTGCCTTGGTATTTGCCTTGGTAACAGTATGCTTGCCTGTCTTGCTGCATTGTTGCTGCATCGTTTTCCCCGCAGGGGTATGCCTCAAAGGGGTATGCACAGAAGGGCTACGCTCAGAAAGGCAAGCGCTGAGCAGCAGCAGCAGCAACAGCAGCAGTCACCCACCAGCAGCAGCAGCAGCGGGTGCAGCTGCTCTTGCAGCTCATGGGTCAGCAGCGCCGCGATACAGCTGGCGTAGCTTTGTTGCGCACTGCAGCTGCAGCTGATGATTGCAGCGCAGCTGGTGCCTGTGTACATGGGTAGGCAGTGACGCATGTACCTGGAGTCCAGGAGCCGCATGTAGGCGGCCGTTGACATGATGCCAGCAGCAGTCGCTGTGCATTTTATCGTGCAGTGGTGTATGGGACCAGCACCACAAGTATGTGCGCATGTGGCGCATGGCAGATATGCACGCTTGTGTATGTGGTACGCTTTCGACCACGTTTCTGTGCAGGCCTAGGAGACCCCCCCCACCAGCTGTAGGGCCACAGCAGCGTTGTGTGGCTGGCCTTGTGCCTTGCACGGCTGTCATCTGTGTTTTTGTAGAGCTTGCTGTTGCTTTTGTACAGCGTCCAGCATCAACAGCCGTACAGGCATGTTCGGCTAGACTTCCTATAGTGAGTGCATTGTGCTCACAGTGCGTGACCCGTCGGGCAATGCACCATGGCCTTCAGCCCGCCCCCGCATGCATGGCGTGTATCCAGGTGGTCCATACAACGTCGATCTGGACAGCTTTGTTCTACTTGTTCAACATTGACAGTCAGCGGCGCATTACAGTAAATCAGGCCAGCCGCGCTTGCGTGCGCAGCCTTGCGTGAGTGAGCATGCAGGGGAAGGGTGTCACTGCATGCCTTGCTGCTTGGGTGCTGCTAATACCTTTACAACGTCATATGACGTGTGTCAAGGGGTGGTCCATACAACGTCATATGACGTGTGTCAAGGGGCAGCGCCAGGGGCTGCCTGAGGCTTTAGTGAGGATTGCATACTGCCAGGGACACTCCCTGATAGGCGGATCGCAGGAGGGGTGCCCGTGTCAATGGACTCCTGCATTATGCAGGGCCGCTGCGGTTGGCTAGGGTAGTTGCTAGAGTTGTTGGCTGTTTTCACCTGTAATTTTCGGACCTTCGTGTTTGACAACTGCCAGTTGCCTAAGGCTGCACTTCCCAGTTCAGAGCACAATTGGTGCACATGAGCTGTTCACATTAGATTTCCAACCCAGCAGATACATCATGTACAGCTTGAAGCTGGCAAGCATTTGCCGTACGCCGTGCATTGCACGCGCTGCTGTGCCACAGTAGAGCCTAGCAGAAGACGGAGGTTCAAGCATATTCAGCCATGGTGGCGGGGGCCCCATCTAGACATGTGAGTACTGCATTATGCTGCATGATCTTTCAATCATATTTCAATCTGGTGTCTGCAATCCTTTATACGGCGTCAACTGGCATCACTGATACAAGTTGTAACCAGTGGTGCGGAGTCGAGCGCCTGGCTGATCAGCTTTCAGCGTCAGACCAGCAGTAGTTGTCGATTGTGTTCATCAGGTTGGTGCTCCTTACTCCTGCAGCGATGTCGCTTCAATGCAACATGCTTCTGCAGGAGTTTGCATCACTGATGCACCTGATGTGCAGGCTGCAGGTGGTTACAGGCTGCAGGCTGCAGGTAGTCAGCAGTAGAGTTGACAGCTCGGTTGAAGCTTATATATGTTATTCGCTTGGTGCTTGTTTTGCTTTAGCTGCCCACTTCCTCGTGGTGTTTGTTGCTGAAAGATTCGATCCCGTGGTTGGCTCTGAGCTGTGCAAGTTGCTGTTTCAGGGGTGGGTCATTTCAGGTTTTGGGACCCCTGTGAGTGAAATTTCACTGAAATGTGAAATGAAATTTGAAACGGAAAAGTGAAACGACTGAAACATGTCTGAGCAGCAGCAGCAGCAGCAAGCGGGCCCGGGAGGGCAAATTCAAACTGCTGGCCCTGCCCGCATTGGCCTGGCGCGTTCCCGGCATGCTCTCGGCGCCGTAGATGCCCCGTCTAGCAAAAAAAAAAGGGTGCATCGCTCAGACTGGCCATGTGGGCGGATGTGACAGATGCTACGTAGCATATATCCAGCTGCGGCAATGACAGCTTTGTGTATCTTGATGCAACTGGGGGTTGTTGATGGTCTGAATTACTTTGTGCTGGTTTTGATCTGAGTGGTATGCAGCTGCAGTGTGGTAGCATGGTTCTGATGTTTCTTGAGACCCCCCATCCTGCCAGGCTGGGCAGGACGTGCTGCAGGCTAGCAGTGTACAAGCTGAGCAGGACAAGAGTGTGTGCTGGGCTCCGATTGGACTGTTTAGCCCCACTCCAGAGCTATAATGTGGCAACATATTAACCCGTGATTGCTTACGACGCGAGCAGCTGCTGTTTTGCTGTTTTGTCTAAACGCCCGTTTTGCAGTCATTTCACTCCTTGCAGTGGGGCCTACCGGCGCGTGAAATTTGAAATGAAATATGAAATGAAATGTAATGAAATGAAAAGTGAAATTTGGAACGACCCACCCCTGTGTGCAACTGTGGCTACTACTGCGGACCCACCAACGCCACATAGGAGGATCGCACCAAGTACAGAAACCAATAAAAGGTACTAAGTGCCAAGTTTCGAGAAACCAACGAGGCACGGCAGCGCGCAACAACGTGCTATGTCGAGTGTCACAAAGCCCTAGTCCTCACGTGGCGTGTATGCTGTACAAGGCCCGCATGGGATGTCAGGCGTTCTTCAGTCGTCACCTTCCTGACACGTTCAATCACTTTTACAAGGTCAGCCCCGCTTACAGCTCAATTGCACCAGCAGTAGCTGCAACCCCTCTTTGATCGTTCATCGTTCGGCCAGCTCAGGTGAGGCGCCAGGTCCATAGATATAGAATTAGGTTGCAGCAGTACCACCAACAGTACGTGCAGGTGCAGAAAATTCAGAGGTGCCAGCAGCACCCTTCAAGTATGCTAGGGCTTTCCTTGTTTTGTTCCTGCTCAGAGGCCTTCGCAGTGACAGCGTCTACTTTGAATGTTGTTTCGCATCCTCCGACTGCTGCTCTTGCACCAGATCAGTCACTTTCGGCCAAAGCACATGGCCCACATGATCGTCATGTCACCTCGTGGATAGAGCCGCACATGTTCCTTGTATGCTTTCTTGGTCTGTTTCCTCACTTTAATCATCTTAGAGGCCGCGTTGAGTCTGTTCCGAGATCTAGGGCTGTTCCGCACTTGCTCAGCTGCACGCTGTTTGCTTCTGCCCTCTCTACAGGCAACAGCAAGCTGCAAGATGTCCGGACCCAAGGTATACGGCCCCACGGGTGAGTACAGCGTCCGTTGCACCCAGCAGCGCAGCACTTGGGCGAGCAACTGCTGATCGGTGTCCGGGTGTATGCTGCGCAGGCAAGATCGAGCCTTTCCTCGATCATAGCATCACCAGGTTCTACCTGGACACCATTCCTGACCAGCAGGGCAAGATCATTGCGGAGTATGTTTGGATTGGTGGCACGGGCCAGGACATGCGCTCCAAGAGCCGCACGCTCAGCAAGATGCCTGAAAAGCCCGAGGATCTGCCTCACTGGAACTATGATGGCTCTTCAACGGGACAGGCGCCAGGAACGGACTCTGAGGTGTACCTCATCCCCAGGGCCATCTTCAGGTGCGCTGCAGCACTGCTACTGCTCTGTTGCTGTCCTGGCGCTGCTGCTGCTGCTGCTGCAACTGGACAAGGCAGGCACTAGCTGTTTCCCGTGGCTACGCCACTCGCCAACTACATCGAAGACAGGTGCTTCTGCTCGCAAGTGTCGTGGTTGCATGTACAACACTGACAGGCAACCTGCTTCCAACTCACCAGCAACTTGTAGCTGCAGCTCACAGTATATGACACATGCCAGGACACAAATTTTGATTTCCTCAAGCACAGTGTTCCAGCGCCGAGTGTGAAGCTCAAACCCCAACGCCCTGGAACACGTCATGGTACACAGCGTTCTTTGTGTACACCCCAGCTGCAATAGCCTCTGTTGCCGCACGGAATCCGGTTCCTGTTCGGTGTGGTGGTGGTTGGAGCAACCGCGGCAGCGATGGCCAGCAAGAGCACGCTGCACACTGCCCACCACCTCATAAACAAAGGATTAGAATTCATCCTGACTTCAGACAACATTCCAGCCAGCCGTTTAGACGGTGTGCGTGGTGGTCACAGCAGCAGCAATGGCACCAGCATGAAATGAACGCCGTGCGCGGCATTTTGCTGCTTGACAGACATGATGAAGCGATTCGAAAACTTCGTGTGTGCCTCAGAGCCTGGTAATGCGTGTTCTGATCTTTTCGAAGCTCCCCTGGGGTTTAACGGCCAGGTCCTAAGGCGAGGCTTCTGACTGACAGTGCTCCTTTATATAGATTGATTCGCAGAGCAGCCAAACAGCATTCAACAGCAGCAGGAGCAGCAGCAGCAGTGATATCTTACAAGCAGGAGCAGCAGAATAGAGGCAGCAGCAGCGCTTCAGCAAGTCAGTAGTTGCTGAACCCTCATGTTGACTCTGCTGGCAGAGGTTAGCAGCCAAATGACGCCCTGCTATTCACACACTGCCGCCGAATGTTGCTATCAGCTGCCGTCGAATGTTGCTATCAGCTGCTCTTGGACACACAGCGCGTAAACTGTTCAATGCTTTGCGCATTCACCCACCCTAATGTACCCTTGCTATGCTTAGCCTTGTCTGCCGCAGCACCGCACTTCTACGCCAGTATAGTACCTCACCCACTTGCTGCCGCTGCCTGCCTTTCTTTCCTGTGATCTCCTTTTTGCCAACTCCCTGCAGGGACCCCTTCCGCATGGTGACAACATCCTGGTCATGTGTGACACCTGACACCTCCATTCCCCACTTGCCTTCCCCTCACTTACGTGCTGCCCCTGCCTGGCTATTTTGCACTCCCTGCAGGGACCCCTTCCGCATGGGTGACAACATCCTGGTGATGTGTGACACCTACGAGCCACCCCGCGTGGCCCCTGACGGCACCGTTGAGGCGCCCAAGCCCATCCCCACCAACACGCGCTTCAGCTGCGCGGCAGTCATGGAGAAGGCCAAGGACGAGGAGCCCTGGTGCGTGTTGTTACTTTTGTGTTACTTTGTGTTACATGTCATGTGTTACTGATGGCACCGTTGAGGCCCCCAAGCCCATCCCCACCAACACGCGCTTCAGCTGCGCGGCGGTCATGGAGAAGGCCAAGGACGAGGAGCCCTGGTGCGTGTTGTTACTTTTGTGTTACTTTGTGTTACATGTCATGTGTTACTGATGGCACCGTTGAGGCCCCCAAGCCCATCCCCACCAACACGCGCTTCAGCTGCGCGGCGGTCATGGAGAAGGCCAAGGACGAGGAGCCCTGGTGCGTGTTGTTACTTTTGTGTTACTTTGTGTTACATGTCATGTGTTACTGATGGCACCGTTGAGGCCCCCAAGCCCATCCCCACCAACACGCGCTTCAGCTGCGCGGCGGTCATGGAGAAGGCCAAGGACGAGGAGCCCTGGTGCGTGTTGTTACTTTTGTGTTACTTATCATGTGCTATTCTTGTGGTGTCATAAGACAGAAGCGGCCTGGGGTGCGGCATTTTGATGCAAGTGTACTTTGCCCTCCCTGCCCGCCCTGCTATTTTTGCCCATCCTGCAGCTTGTCTAACTGCCTATACGCCACTAGTGCTGCAAGAGCTTGCGCTTGCACCACACCATAAGCAGGAGTGCATACAAGTGCCCCCAGCTCACTTCTTTTGTTGCGTTTTGCAAATGCAGGTTTGGCATCGAGCAGGAGTACACGCTGCTTGACGCCCTCACCAAGTGGCCCCTGGGATGGCCAGAGAACGGCTACCCGGCCCCGCAGGGCCCCTACTACTGCTCCGCAGGCACCGGCTGCGCCATTGGCCGCGACTTGGCAGACGTGCACTACAAGATGTGCCTGTACAGCGGCATCAACATCAGCGGCGTCAACGCAGAGGTCATGCCCGCGCAGTGGGAGTACCAGGTGGGGCCCTGCTGCTGTCGGTTTGCTGATGCTGCCTTTGCTGTTGTGCTGCTTCAGAGTAACCACTGCTGCAGCGTCGTGTGTTTGCTGTTGTGTTTGTGGTGATGGTGCAGAGTTGGGTATGGGCAGTGGGAGTACTAGGTGAGGCCCTGCTGCTCGTTTTTTCCTGCAGCGCCGTGTGGTTGCTGTTGTGTTGATGGTGCTGTTGTGTTGATGCGGAGTCGCGTATGCCACACATGTGTGCTGCCGCATTGCTTGAGCATGTGTCATGTTGTATGAGGTCGTGCCTGCAGAGAACGGATAATTCTGGGCCCTGTGTGGGTGCTTGCTGTTTGCAGGACATGCAGTGGCAGTGCATGCTATGTTGCTGATGCGTGAATACATCTGTTGACTTTGTGGTATTGCAATGAAGATGTACGTATATTGCAAGCGAACACCGTCTTTCACCAAATCAAGTGTGGTGTTCTCCTGCATTGTTGCTGGTTGGAGCTTGAGCATGGTTGGCGGCCACCACTAGATCCAGCTGCCGCCGTGGTGCACGTGCCGACCGACAGCTACTGCAGCTGCTGCTGCTGCGTTGTTGCAGGTTGGCCCCTGCCTGGCATGGATGGCGGTGACGGCTTGTAACTTGTAGCTGCCACCACGGCGCACCTGCTGACTGGCCGCTGCTGCTGCTGCTGTTGCGGTGTTGCAGGTTGGCCCCTGCCTGGGCATGGATGGCGGTGACCACATGTGGATGTCGCGCTACATCCTGTACCGCCTGGCTGAGTCATACAACGTGGAGGTCACCTTCGACCCCAAGCCCATCCCAGGTATGTTACATTGTTATAACAATGGGCCGATGGCGTTGATGCTATGGCTTAATGGGTAACATGATGATGATGATGATGATTGTTATAACAACACCTTTGAACTGAAAATCGACAGCTGGAACATCAGTCATATTCAGGCTGGCGTATGGCATGAATCTGCAGGCCTGAGCATTAGTTTGCCTCTGCGGCATCAACATTTGTTACTCCTGGCAATTGTAATTCCTCCGACCAAGTAACAGACACCAAGATCAGCGCTTCTGACATGCGTGTCGCTTGTGCTGCTGCTGCTGCAGGCGACTGGAACGGCGCTGGTGGCCACGTGAACTACAGCAACAAGATGAGCTCCATTAACATGCGTGTCGCTTGTGCTGCTGCTGCTGCTGCAGGCGACTGGAACGGTGCTGGTGGCCACGTGAACTACAGCAACAACGCCACGCGCGCAGCCGGCACGGGCTGGGACGCGATCCAGGCGCAGATCGCCAAGCTGGAGAAGCGCCACGCCTACCACATCGCGCAGTACGGAGAGGTGAGCTACACCCTGATCGTTATGTGACATGTTTGTAACATGTTCTACACGGTCCTGGTGCATGGGTGGTTCGGGGATTGGGGGTTTGAGCCGGGAGGGCGGTATACGCAATGTCGCTGTGTGTATTACACTTGCTGTGTTGTGTGGGGTCTGGGGTGATACTGCAGAAGGGTGACATTTGCACATGTTGGCATTTTGATCGCTTGATCACATCTGCAATGCAGCAAGTGTCGCCTGGCACGCTTGAGCGCCCTGCATGCACGAATGCTGCACACTACGAACCCGTCTCTTTGTTCTCAGCGACACTCACGTCCATCCATCTACTGTCCCCTTCCCTGCAGGGCAACGAGCGCCGGCTAACGGGCAAGCACGAGACCTCCTCCATGCACATCCTGCATTCTCTGCAAGCTTATCTCTGCTCTTACCGACACTAATATCCATCCATCCGCTCTCTCTCATCTTTCTTTCTGCAGGGCAATGAGCGCCGGCTGACGGGCAAGCACGAGACCTCCTCCATGCACGACTTCTCCTGGGGCGTGGCCAACCGCGGCTGCAGCGTGCGCGTGGGACGCATGGTGCCGGTTGACAAGTGCGGCTATTACGAGGACCGCAGGCCAGCCAGCAACCTGGACCCGTACGTGGTGTGCAAGCTGCTGGTGGAGACCACGCTGCTGATGTAAGCAGCTGCAGCACTGCTGGTGTGCACCGAATGTTGGGGCGTTGAGTGCAGCTGCCGCAGCAGTGGGGTCTGATGGCAATGCTATTAGGCTTGGGATGGATGAGCATGTGGATCATTACAGTAATCCATACTGTTGTTGGCTGCTGTTTGCAGCAGCCAGCTGGCTGTGGTTCTTTGGGATGCTCTGGAGCTCTGTTGTGGTGAGCATGTGTAGGGGGAAGAACAAAATGGAAGAAGTCACAGGCTGCTGTTGTTGGCTGCAGCTGTGTGTTTGGGTTGAGGTTGGCTGCTGAAGTTTTCACTGCTGCACATTGCAGCGTGCGCGCGTGTGTGCGCGCGTGTGTGCGTGGTGCATCAGGTGCTGATGCCTGGGTGTATGAACTGTACATAACTTGTCTGCATGGTGTCACAAAAGCTGTGCGCTGTGCATGTCTGCTTTTCAGATGTGCCAGCGCACACGGGCATTGGTTGAGATTCTCAGCGCGCTTGTTGTCGCACAGACTTGCTTGACGCTGCTGGGTTTGCAACCACAAGTGTTTCAGTATGCTGCATTGTATTCTGCTGTTTGGTCTGTATGTGTTGTAGTGTATTGTCACCGTCTGCCATGATCGTTTGGCCGGATTGTTGAGCCTGTTCTGAGGTAGCGTTTCAGACGACCGGGTTGACCTTGTGGTGGCTGTCAAGGTTCGAGCGATGCTTTGCAGCTTGCTCAACGCTGGTGATCGCCCAAAGTCAGCTTGCAGCAATGCAGCAGTGGCTCCATGAGCCAGCACTGCGACTGCTGTTGTACACAGCAGCACGCTGGTTCTCTGAGCAATGTCGGTGACTGATTTTCATGCTGCACAGTACGGGCAGATCTTGACGTGTGTCAACATATTTGAATGCATGACTTGGAGGCCGTCTGTCGTGACAGCGTTTTCACAGCAGTGCTAACCAAACGGTGTGTCCGCTTTGGCAGGGCCTCACAGCCGTTATCATGGAGACTACACCGCCTGCTGTGCTGTCCTGGGTTTTGCTAGGCTGGTAACTGATCCTTTCGGATGGTACCTGTTCATCAAGAGCGAAAGGGGCTGCGTAATTGCCTGAGTTGGGGCTGCAGCTGTACAGCTGGCACATGTGCCAGATCGCGCTGCAGACCAGGCCTCTGAGGCCAGGACAACTGTTGTCACAACAGCGCCAGTGGTACTGCTGTGCATGCCCTGCCCTTCATGCCAAGAGAGAAAACAATACAGCACTGCAGACATGCATATAAGAAAACAGGACAGCACCACACTGCCCACCAGGAGGGGCGCCGAATCATATGCTCAGGCGTCCTGCAATCCTTTATACCGCTCAGCCAACGACTGCAGCCACCAAGCCATAGCATCAAGAGAGCCGTAATCAAATCCTCCATACAAATGCCACCACACAGGTGGCATGTGCATGCCCAACAGGGGCACACTGTGCTGCCAGCACAGCAGGCTGCTGCAGTGGCAGCTAAATCCAAGATTTGTCACAGCTGCGGCATCTGAACGCCTAGGCATATGCCTGCAGTCAGCAACAAGGTGCCCCTGTCACCGTGACAGAGTCGTTTGTGCTGGAAGCATCACGTCACGTGCCAGGCAGCTGCAGCACCTCCATATACACTCAAACACACATCAAGCACACCAACACCCCAGAACTTCCCGTCATATACGGTGTGCTACACAGTATGTCAGTGACTGCTGTTGGCAAGGGAGTGCGAATGCACAGCAGAAGCTGCACTGCACTGCACAAGTGATCACAACTGCACAGTGTGTACGCACTGCCCACAGCATGCAGACACAAACACTCGTCATTGTTGGTTACTACTTGCTGCTGAACCCAACAGCAGCCTGCACTACACGCATATCTGTGGGAACATGTTGTTGCCTAGATGACTCGGCACTCAGCTGCCACTCAAGCCATCAGCTGCACATCTCCTTCACGAGGCTGGCCACCAAACAGCAGTGCAGCAGCAGCAGGGTCTCGCACATCTGCTGCTGTCAGCCCAAGCTCTGCTGCAGCTGCCCCTGCCCCCGGCTGCCTGGCAAGCCACACCATGATCAGGATTGTGCCTGTCAAGCATAGCTCAGGTTGGTATGCTGCTGTTGCTGCTGCTGCGGTTGGGCCCTGCAGCAATTCTAGCAGCCTCTTGACAAGCACAAGAGCCAATCTGTGGCTAGGCGTTGCTGGGCGCAACGGATGCAGCAGTTCAACAGCAGCTCTGGAAGGAAACTCGGTAGAAATGTCAGCCATCAGAAGCTGCAAGACAAGCTCCACTACAGTTCCTGCTGGCAGCTTTCTAGCCCCAGGCATGCTGCAGAGGCCAGCCCAGCTGATTTCCAGGCCTCTGTATGACGGCTCTTCGGCTGCTCCTGCTAGGTGAGGCCTCCTGCACAGCCGTATGAACAGCCGCAGCAGCGCCTCTGCTGCTGCTGCCTCATGCAGACAAGCTGCTGGCACGTTCATCCGGATGTCCGTCATCATCAAACCTATTGAAACTGCAGTTTTACTACAAATAACAACGTTCAGGTGTGCTGCGGTCGCCAGGTTGAGTGCCACAGCCAGTAGGTCAGCTGTGCTGGCGGCTGTCAAGTGCTGGACCACCTGCAGTCAGAAGCAACAGCAATCACCAGTGGAACAGGGTACTCTGTAAAACCAACGTGACGGGGACGATGAAGCCAGCAAGTACAGACAACACCCAACACTGCTTGTAGAGCCAGCAGGCCCAGCTTCATGTGCATCAGCCACACCTGCCAGAGCAGTGAGTAAAGGACCTCTGCCACCCGTCGGAAACAGCATCACTGATGTCAACTGGAAGTTGGCAGCACTGGTCTGCATTGCTCTAGTACTGTTTTTGACAATGGACTGTACAGCACTTGCACTGCTTGTGACCACAATTTGCCCACATCATGTAGGTAGTACCTGCTCTGGCACGGGACGAAAGCAGCACACGTGCCTCATGCCCGGGGGCAAGTCGGCAGCCCACTCCTGCTGCGGCACCCCTGCGCTGTCAAAAGCCTCCACCCACACCTCCAGCCCGTCCACACAGCTGTACGCAGCCTGCAACAGCTGCTGCCCTGTGATCTGCATGCGCAGGCCTGCCGCGACAAGCGCCCAGGCAGCAGCATGCGGCACGCCGCGGATGGCCAGCAGCTGCTGTGTGCACTGGTTCACCGTCAGCGCTGTGATCCCTGGTTGGTGCAGCAGCCACTGCAGTGCAGCCACGCTGTTGCGCGCTCCTGCTGCTGCTGGCCCTGCTGCGTATGCTGGGTATGCTGCTGCTGCTGCTGCTGCTGCTGCTGCTGCTGCCTCCACACTGCGCACCAGCACTGCACTGCTGAGCCGCGCACTGCACAGCTGCTGTAGCGCTCTACTGCTGCACCTTAGACGGGCAATGTCTTCTACAGGTAGGTGGCGTTGGATGCAGATGACCAGCGCTGCTGCTGCTTGTTGCTGCTGCAGCTCAGCTGCAGAATCTGCACTGGTTAGCTGCAGCGCCCCCAACTGCTGCAGCTCTGCACTCGATAGCTGCAGCGCCCCCATCGCACCAGCTGTAAAACGAGCCACCTTATGATATCTGAATCAGCAGAACAGCTCGTGGTCCGAGGGAAGATGCAGGGCTGCGCAGTACCGGAGCTGAATGCTGTTGTATGCCAAGTACTGTATGTCGCTGATGTCTAGAGCTGCCACGGCAGTTGATCCGCTCGAAATATATTGAAGCCTGATGTTTCCGTTGATGTGTCGAGCTTGAGTTTGCTCCTCCGAAGGCGCGAATTAAGCAGCAGGTGTCAAAGCAGGGCTCGGGCACCACACGCCAGATCTGCATACCTTACCGTATGTCGTACAGGTTGCAGATAAGCACCGAAGCAGCCACATGCAGGTACTCTGCCACCTCGCGGGAAGTGTAAGAGCCCGGGCAGCGTTCACCATGGTGGCCAACTCCTCCTAGGTTTTGTTATTTCACACGAGTTGTCAGAAACATGCATTGCACAGCACACTGCAGCAATATACGTGGGTGTATCTGGGTTTGGGCCCCACCACAATGGCTGCTCTGGTCATATCGGCTTGGCAACGTGGCCGCCACTGTGACAGTCTGTTCAAAACTGTGACAGTAGATGTTACAACTGCTGAATTAGCATCACCGTGCTTGTGCCGGCACAGTACACGCTACGTTATCAGCCCAAAACAGCGCTGTGCAATGCAGGCAATGCTGCTGTGGGGCAGCCACACCAATGCAAACGTTAAGCCGGGCCTGTCAAAACCAACACAAGAGCTGCTATGCTGCAGCTGCAGCTGTGGCTGGCTGTGTGCGCTCATACGGACATACAACCATGCAGATATCATCATCATCATGTTACCCATTAAGCCATAGCATCAACGCCATGCAGATGTATGTGCTCACATACATACAGCAAATCACATAAGCCATGAAGTCACCCTAAGAAAACCCTATGTAAACTTGCTCAAAACACATGCACAATCAGCAGTAAGCAAACACATATGGTACACAACAACCTGCATACAGGCTCCTGCTGCAGCACTGAGAGGCTGTCACGCTGCCCGCCTGCTGCATGCCCTGCATAGTTTGAAAATACAATCAAGCTGCTTGTGGACGACCACTGCATGTAACAGCATCTGCAACCTTGAATATGAATGCAGCTCAACCACCTTCTGCATAGCGCAGCATGCACAACCTCTTGCTGCTGCCAAGCCGTACACCACATTATGCTACATGTACGCTCTACCTGCTTAGCCCTGCAGGCCTGCACAACTGCAGCCTGCAAGTAACAGCCCATCAGCATCCCAACCATCACCTCAACTAGCCTGCTTCCATGATCAGCCTGCACAACTCACCAGTCACGGCTGGTACATGTGAACCAAGGTGGCACTCAGCAAGTGCTGATTGTGCTCGTTGCAACTCACTGAAAACCCATGCCAGCAAAAGGCTCTGCATCCCGTTAAAAACTGCTCCCTCGTCAGTCAAGCAAGACAAACTACAGCTTGTGTCATCATGTCATGCCCTAAACCTGCCAAATCAGCTGGCCAGGCAGCCCTGCAACCATCCCAACCCTCCCCCCACTGCTGCAGCGCAGCGCTGGCGCAACCATGCGCCCTAGAAATACCCAATGCTGCAGCTGCCATTGAGATAGCCCCAAGTTGAGCGACCACCGACCAATCAAGCATTCAATCAAGCATCCTCCGGGTTGGTGATCAGGCCCACATGCACGTGGTTGTGCACGCTCACATCCAGCAGCACACCCACAGATGGCGACCCAGGGTCCACAAACTCGGTGCCATGCGCGTGCTTGTGCTGCTGCTTGTGTGCACCCTTGTGCTTGTGCGTGTGTGCCTCAGCAGCAGCAGCAGGGGTGCTGCCGTCCTTGCTGCTGCTGCCAGATGCTGGTGCAATGAGCACCTCTCCGTCTGCACTGGCACGGGTGAAGCCGCCACTGCTGGTAGCACCTGCGGTCGGCTGCTGCTGCTGCTGCTTCTCTGTGTCTGCTGCTGCTGCTGCTGGTGCGGCTTCAGTGCCTGCTGCTGCTGCTGCTGGTTCCTGCTGCTGCGCATTTGCAGCCTCTTCCTCTTCTTCACTCTCACTTTCTGAGAAGCTCTCAATTGCAAACGATGCTACAGCTGCATTGTTGCTGCTGCTGGCGCCGTTGCTGTTGCTGGCTGCCTCGTTGCCGCTGCTACCTGGCATGTTCTGGTCTGCGTTGGTCTTGTGGCCGCGCTCCGCTGCAATCTTTGTGATGCAATCGTCAACCGTCAGCCGGCCCTTGCCGTCAGTGTACTGCAGCATGCAGAGCAAGAGAAGGGCCAACGATGCAGGTAAGCGTCAGGGGAACCACATCAGAAGACCAACAAACCAGGGTGAACAGAACAGAATAGAGTGACGTCATCAGGATGACATGATGAAGGGGCGCAGCGTTAAAGACTCCACAGGGTTTTACCCAAGACGAGTAATGCATACTGCACGCACATCACAATCGGCCCCGGTGCTGATCGGCATGTGCAGAGTGAGTTCGCAGCAGTGAGGTGCATGCACACAGCTCGACCATGCATGCTCCCTGGTGCAGCCAGTAATCTTTTCATTCACATATGCAGGGTGTTTCTATGTTTCATTGTTGAATGTGCTCTGCACTGCATTTTGAGGCTCACAGCTATGTACAGCTGCTGCAGGATGTTCTCGATGAGGCGCTGCATTGTGGAGGGTTCAAAATCAACACAGCTAGCTGCATGCACGCGCGCGCTTGCAGTCTGGGTATCTGGTGAAACCTCACCTTTTTGACGATGTAGAGGATGTCCTCGATGAGTCGCTGGATGGTGCCCAGGCTCACGCTCACTGGTGCAGCCAGCCATCGTCTCACTCACACCACTGAATCACCACTCACGCCACTAAAGCCAGGTGCAGGGTGCTTTGCCTGCGTTGTGCACGCTCTGCACTGCAGTATGGGGCACACGACAAGGTGCAGCTGCTGCACAAACATTCGCCTCCCTATGTACGGCTGCTGCAGCACCACCTGCCGGCCTCTCACCTTTTTGATGATGTACAGGATGTCCTCGATGAGTCGCTGAATGGTGCCCAGGCTCACGCGCCGCAGCAGCCCACCCAGCACAGGAAGGTGCGCAAAGAACGTGGGCACGCCTGCAGCATCAGCAGCACGTGGTGTGTGTTGGCGGTGTGTGAAGTCAACAGCGACCCATGCACGCAGTGCAGTAGCTGCTAGTCCATATCAAAAACGTTGGACGGTCGAGGTCGCTGGACCAAGTGCAGGACCAACACCAACTAACTGCATGGATGACTAGAGGATGTATGTGGCGAAAACTTTACGGGCTTTATCCCGTGCACAGCAGCAACCACAGACCCGCCGTCATGGCAACAACAGTACATGCTAGTTAGGCCTCCGCATGTGGCTCACCCTTGGGCAGCACGTCCTGGCTGAGCACTGGACGGCAGCCTGTACAGCCTTACACATGTGGCATCGAGGGATGTACAGCAGTAACACACTGTTACACGGCACAACACACCATGGTACATGCAAACTTGACCCCGGCTCACCCTTTGGCAGCACGTCCTGGCTAAGCACCGCGTGACAGCTCTGGGCATCGAGACATGTACAGCAGTAACACATAACTGCCTAGACAGCCGTCTGCACCCACCCTTCCGCAGCAGCAGCAAGCACACAGTGTGTGCTGTCTCTTACACACTATCACACGACAGAAACAAAACGCCACAATACATGCAAAACAAAACGCCGCACGCCCCACATGTGGCTCACCCTTTGGCAGCACGTCCTGGCTGAGCACAGCGTGGCAGCCTGTGGCCTTGCCCGCAGCGTCCTTGATGGGTCGCAGCTCCCAGCTGCCATGGAAGCGCGACAGCAGGTCCTGCAGGCAATTATGAAACATATAATGAGCCACGATGGGTTTCATGCAGCAAAGTAAAACCACACACACGTCAGCGCAAAAGCCTTGCATGGTCATGATGATTCAGCAGCAGCTGCCAGCTGCCATGGAAGCGCGACAGCAGGTCCTGCAGGTAACCATGAAATATGGATGTATGAGCCACGATGGGAGTTATGCAGCAAGGTGGAACCACACACACACACACATCAGCACAACAACAGCGGTAGATGATGATTCAGCAGCAGCTGCCAGCTGCCATGGAAGCGCGACAGCAGGTCCTGCAGGTAACCATGAAATATGGATGTATGAGCCACGATGGGAGTTATGCAGCAAGGTGGAACCACACACACACACACATCAGCACAACAACAGCGGTAGATGATGATTCAGCAGCAGCTGCCAGCTGCCATGGAAGCGCGACAGCAGGTCCTGCAGGTAACCATGAAATATGGATGTATGAGCCACGATGGGAGTTATGCAGCAAGGTGGAACCACACACACACACACATCAGCACAACAACAGCGGTAGATGATGATTCAGCAGCAGCTGCCAGCTGCCATGGAAGCGCGACAGCAGGTCCTGCAGGTAACCATGAAATATGGATGTATGAGCCACGATGGGAGTTATGCAGCAAGGTGGAACCACACACACACACACATCAGCACAACAACAGCGGTAGATGGTGATTCAGCCGCAGCTCCCAGCTGCCATGGAAGCGCGACAGCAGGCCCGGCAGGAACGACGCAGCAGCAACACACGTCAACACAACTGGCCACCGAACCGCAGGAACCGCAGGTGCTGCAAGCTGAATCATGCAGCAGCAAGGTGGGGCAATACACGTCAGGACAAGAGTTGGTCATGATCATGGTGATTCAGCCGCATCTGCCAGCTGCCATAGTATCGCGACAGCAGGTCCTGCAGGAATGCAGCAGCAGCACACGTCAGCACAGCAGCAGCGGCACATGATCATAATGGTTATCTCCCAGCTGCCGTGGAAGCGCGACAGCAGGTCCTGCAGGAATGCAGCAGCCAGTGAAACGGGTCAACATGATGATGATGCAAGTGACATGGGTAACATGATGATGATGAGCAGGTCCTGCAGGCAATCATGCAGCAGCAAGGTGGAGCAACACACATCAACACAACAGGCACACATGATCATGACAGCCGTGCATGTTCATGATGATTCAGCAGCAGCTCTCGGCTGAAATGGAGGCACGGCAGCAGGTCCTGCAGGAGCGCATGCCAGCAGCTGACAGCCATGTCACTGGACTGTCACATTACCACAGGTACCAGCTCTGTAACAACCTGCCGCTGCAGTCCCGGCAGCTGCTGCTGCTGCTGCAACTGGTGAGCATATACAACTGATGGGGAGCCAGGCCAGCAGCTGCTGACACATCACATCACAGCCATCACAGCACAGCCGTCACTCACTGAGCGCAACAGCGTGAACTCTGTCTTGAGGCAGTCTGCGTCGCGCGCATCCTCCGTCACGTCCAGGTAGGTCTTGAACACGCGGTGGATCCACAGCACGCGCAGCTCGCCGCACTGCTCCACCTCAACAAGCTTGAACCCGGGCTCCTGCTGCTTCACCTGCGTGCATTGGATACGGAACATATCGAAGCAGCACAAGACATATTGCTGCAGGCGCGACAGCACGCGCAGCTCGCCGCACTGCTCCACCTCAACCAGCTTGAAGCCCGGCTCCTGCTGCTTCACCTGCGTGTGCATGTAGTGCGTTGGATGCATGTAATGCAGGTTAGTGCTGGCGACTCCAGACTAAGCTGTGGTCCAGCTCAGGGCCATCAGTGATTAGGGTTTAGGGCGACCATTGAATGAGAGACCGTGCCGGGCAAGTGCTTGTGCGTTGATGGTTTTGGCCGTATCTGGCCCTAGCTTGTGGCTTTGCACCTACCGGTTAGGAACCACTAAAGGTGGTTTGGGAGTGGCTCCCTTCTTGGGTTCCTCTCTTGCTAGAAAAACGTGTAATTGATTGATTGATTGGTTGACTCCAGACTACCGTGTAGCTCCTAGCGTGCTTTGGATGCAGCATAAGACATGAAGCAGCATAAGGCCAAAACACCCGGTCGATCATCCACACACAGCTAAACTTCTACCAGCTTGAAGCCCGGCTCCTGCTGCTTCACCTGTGGGCATTGAACACGAACATATTGAAGCAGCATAAGGCATAGTGCTGCAGGGGTGACAGCACAGGCACAGCACACTGCTGCACCTCCAGCAGCTTGGAGCCCGACTCCTGGCGCTTCACCTGCGCGCATTGGATGCATCATCAGACATGAAGCATCATAAGACATGAAGCAGCATAAACCAGCTACTGGAGCGGTGACAGCACAGGCGGACTGCTCCACCTCGCACCAGCTTGAAGCCGTGCCCCTGCTGCTTCACCTGCAGCATGTTTGCAAGTAAGTTGAACATCAGCGCTGGCAACACCAGACTGCTGTCTGGTGTACTGCTCCACCTCCACCATTGAAGCCGGACTCCCGCTGCTTCACATGCGCGTGCTTGGACATGCCACGCACGTGGTGCTGCCGCTGCCGCTGCTTTGACCATGAATGTCACAAATCACAGTGGCATTCACAAGCTGGTTAGCAGCTCCGCACCTTGCGGTAGCCCACGCACTTGATGTCCCTGAAGGCGCCCGCATTGTCTGCAATCAGGAGTAACGGAGCAGGAACAAGCAAGTTATTGCAAGCAGGCGGGCAGGCAGGTGCAGAGCAGAGTTGCACTTGACAAGCTGCGCATGTCTTGCGAGGCTGGTATCACTGCTGTACTGCAGTTTGCTGCAGCCTGTCTCTTCTGCAAATGCTGTAGGATGCTAGCTGTCAGGAGCTACGCCTGTCTGTAGCGCGGGCAGCTGAGGGCCCCGGCTGCAGTATTGTCAAAGGCAGTTGAGCCTCTGAATGAGCTCTGTTGCTGTAGCTGTTGTTTGCTGGTGCATGGATGCTGCCAGGGTGCTGACCTGGGTGGCAGAAGATCTCAAAGATGACCTCAGGCAGAACTTCAAACTTGCACTCCAGCTGGATGTGGCACAGGTAGCCTGCTGCATTCGAGACCTGGAGCAGCAACATCGAAGCGTTTCACCGGCGTGATCATGTGTGCGCATTTGCTGCACGTTGTGCAGTTTGTGATGCTGCTGGTGCCCAGCTGCCCCTGCTGCTGATGGTGCTGCTGCTATTGCTGAACACAACAATGTTAAGCTGGCGCTATGAGTACGCAGAAACATACTTTGTCAAATACAAGTTGTGTTCGACCCCTATCCTTGTCTAAGCGCCCATTGAACAAGCCAGAAAAGCATGTCGAACACAGTCACCAAGGTGCGACCATCGCCTGATCGAGCTTTCAACCAGCTGACAGAAACCCAACAACACTTTATTGCAATATCACCGTCTTGTTGTGCATACCGATGCTGTGTAGCCGTTGCCAGTGGCCGTGCTGGTGCCTTGCTGGCTCTGTGGCATATCAGGCAGCGGCAAGACCTCCTCCTTGTCTGCCATTTTGAAATGATCTGTCTCGTTTGAGGAAAACCTAAACGTTGGCAGCGTGCGCCACCGGGGCGATCGGGCCTTCCAAGCACAACAGCAGCAAACACGTTCAGCTCAGCTGTAGATCTTGACGACTAGGTTTTGTAAAGCCTTCCACATCACACGCATGCGCCTCCATCAAGGGCCCAAGGGCTTCAGCTGCGTCAGAAACGGTTGCTGTCATTTGACCGCAGAGGTCCACCACAAGGGTTTCGCTGTAAAACGTGAAGGGCAAGCATTCACAGATGATGAGTGTGCACCACACGACACGACTGCGCTGCTATCCAGCCTACCCAGTGAATCACCCAGTGGCACACAACTTGCTTGAAGCAGCTGGCCTGACAGTCAGGCCAACACTCATCCAACACCATGCTAAACGGTCTGTTGATCATAAGCCTGCACCCACAACACATGGCATGAACCAATTCTGCTGCTGATGCATGCTGGTGCCTTACCAAACAAGCATTACTGCTGCTGGATCAGCAACCACCGCCATCAGGCCTCCACTGCACAGCAGCACACTGTACAGAAACCTGTAGCCAGCAACCCAACCCAGAACTGCTCAGTCCTGCGTCTTCCATCAGACTACGCGCTGTTCTGCTTCTTAAGTACACTTCACTATGACCAGTTCTTCAGTGGGTGCATTTGTTGGTGCCATGGTGACGCTGCAGCTATCAAGCTTGGAGCTGCAGCAGCAAGCAGCAGCAACACTGGACATCTGCATCCAACACCACCTAGCTGCAGAAGACATCGCGCGCCTATGGTGCAGCAGCAGAGCGCTACAGCAGCTGTGCAGCGCACGGCTCAGCAGTGCAGTGCTGGTGCGCAGTGTGGAGGCAGCAGCAGCAGCAGCAGCAGATGCAGCAGGGTCAGCAGCAGCAGACGCAGCAGGGCCAGCAGCAGAAGAAGCGCGCAACAGCATGGCTGCACTGCGCTGGCTGCTGCGCCAGCCAGGGATCACAGCGCTGACGGTAAACCAGTGTGCACAGCAGCTGCTGGCCATCCGCTGCGTGCCGCTTGCTGCTGCTCAGGCGCTTGTCGCGGCCGGCCTGCGCATGCAGATCACAGGGCAGCAGCTGGTGCAGGCAGCGTACAGCTGCGTGGAGGGGTTGAAGGTGTGGGTGGCAGCTTTTGACAGCGCAGGGTTGCCGCAGCAGGAGTGGGCTGCCGACTTGCCCTCGGGCATGCTGCAACAGAATGGTGCCAAAGCAGGTATGTAAGAAGAACGGATGAGGTATGTGCACAACCTGTCTTCACAAACAGTACAAGTGCCGCACAGGCCAGTGTTACCAAGTGATGCTCTTGCAATGGGTGGCAGCGCTGTTTGTGCTGATCTAGCGAGTATGGATCATATTCACAAGGCAGGGCCCACTAGCGCAGCAAGCAGTGCAGTGTTGACTGTACCAGCTTGCCTTGACCTCGTGTGACTGCATGCGCATCCGAAGCGCTGTGTGCAGCAAGTGAAGGTGTGATGTGCGGTGCCCTACGCTCAGCGCCCTGTTCAGCCAGTGCTGATATCGCTGTTGCTGCTGCAGGTGATCCAGGACTTGACAGCCGCCAGCACAGCAGACCTACTGGCTGTGGGCCTCAACCTGGCAACTGCAGCACAGCTGGATGTCTGGACTGCAGGCCACTTAGAGTGGCTGGTGATGGACATCCAGAGCGACGCACCAGCAGCTTGTCTACATGAGGCAGTAGAGGCGCTGCTGCGGCTATTCATACAGCTGTGCAAGACGAGGCCTCACCTAGCAGGAGCTGCGGCAGCAGGTGTCCGCGGATGCCTGATTAGGAGCACGGCTTTCCTCAGCGAAATGCCTGGGGCTGAAAAGCTGCCAGCAGGGACTGTGGTGGAGCTTGTGGAGCTTGTGCTGCAGGTCGCCGCGGTTGGCAGTGCATTGGAGGCCTTTTACCTTGTTGCAGAGCACCTGCTGCATCTGTTGCGTTCAACCATGCCTAGCCACAGATTGACTCCTGCGCATGTCAAGAGGCTGCTGGCATTGCTGCAGGGCCCGACTGCAGCAGCAGCAACATTAGCATACCAGTGTATCAGGGTGGGAGGCGCACCTTCGGTCATGGTGTGGCTTGGTGGACAGCCGGGGGCAGCAGCAGCTGCAGCAGAGCTTGGGCTGACAGCAGCAGATGTGCCAGACCTTGCTGCTGCTGCACTGCTGTTCGGTGGCCAGCCTGATCAAGGAGATGGGTAGCTGATGGCTTGAGTGGCAGCTGAATGCTTTAGTCCATTGCAGCAGGACAGAGAAATGCGTGTTTTGCAGCGTCGCTGTCTGGTGCAGCAGCAAGTAGCAACAAGCAGGTGGTGTGTTTGTGTCTGCATGCTTTGAGATGCACTGTCCAGTGTTCGTGAGTTGTGCAGCGCAACACAGTGTCTGCTGCGAAATCCGATCCCTTGCCAGCAGCAGCCACTAGCATGCCACATGGGCTCGATGCACCTTGGTACAGCCTAAATGGTAGGAGGTGTGGAGGCGCATGAGTTGTCCTCATCGTCACCCCCACCCTCCACGCAGATGTTGGGTGTGAACACACCATGCCGCATGCTAGTAGGTCATCCATTCATCCATTCAATCGGATACAGCCTGCATTGTAGTAGCATTGGAGCTTTTCAGTGTTGCGGCAGGACGCCTCTGCATGCAGGTGCCTGCACAGTGTGTACCATATGTCTCTGCTTGTTGCTACATTGTGTACTACAGTGTGCAAGATGACTAGTTTGACATAGGATCCTGGAATGCCTTCATGGCTTGCCAACTTGTGCTGTACGTAATGTGCAAAAACACCTGCGCAGTTGTGTTGTCCAGACATACAAGCAATGCTTTTTGCTAGAGTGCTGCTGCTTTTTCACAAGCAAACACACCCTGCTGTGGCAACGACAACTGAGGCACCTGTGCATCTATCTCGAATTTGCCCTGTGAGGGGGGGTGCCCTGTTTTGGCCACTATGGAGATATTTTGGCTTTTGCTCAACAGACTTGTCAGCCCTGGTGGTGGGGCCTTATATCATTTGTGAGAGCGGCGGTTGCTACGACGTGGCTTGCAACGTGCGTTTCCTGCAACGCTTATCAGAGGACAGAAACCTAGGAGTCAAAGATTGCTGCCCGGCATGTTACATCTCCTCAGGGTGCAGAGCACCTGCATGTGGGCTCGCTCGGTCCATGTCTACAAGATGCTTGACTTGCAGTCTGGCATATAGGTTTGGCGTGTGTTGACCGAGCCGTGCTTCAACACCTGCTGCTTGATCAGCGCCACAGCGGAAACCACTCAAGTTCGAAACAGATACAAGGTGTAGACGTTTGAGCAGATCAACGGCTGTGACAGCTCTAGACGTCAACGACAAACTCCACAGTACCTGGCACACGACACCAATCGGCCCAGTACTGCTCAGCCCTGCGTTGTCCCTCGGACCACACTCTGTTCTGCTTCTAGATTGTACTGTTGGATGAAGCTTTCTACAGCGGTTGCCGTGGGGAGGCTGCAGCCATCCAGTGCAGAGCTGCAGCAGCAGCAAGCAGAAGCAGCGCTGGACATCTGCATCCAACGCCTCCTAGCTGCAGAAGACATCGCGCGTCTATAGTGCAGCAGCAGAGTGCTACAGCAGCTGTGCAGCGCCACAGTCAACAGTTAGTGCTGGTTCGCAGTGTGGAGGCAGCAGCAGCAGACGCAGCAGCAGATCCAGCAGCAGGAGCGTGCAACAGCGTGGCTGCACTGCAGTGGCTGCTGCGCCAGCCAGGGATCACAGCGCCGGCGGTGAACCGGTGTGCACAGCAGCTGCTGGCCATCCGCTGCGTGCCGTTTGCTGCTGCTCGGGCGCTTGTCGAGGCAGGCCTGCGCATGCAGATCACATGGCAGCAGCTGGTGCAGGCTGCGTACAGCTGCGTGGAGGGGTTGGAAGTGTGGGTGGCAGCTTTTGACAGCGCAGGGGTGCCTCAGCAGGAGTGGGCTGCTGACATGCCCCCTGGCATGGTGCACGTGTGCTGCACCCGTCAGGGTCCACAGCTGGTACGTGCACAGCATGTTTCACAACACAGAACAAGCCTTGTTGACTGCAGTGCAGTACAGTCCGGTGTTGACACTAGTTGTAGTGCTATGCAGTCCACTCTTTCCGACCTCAAGTGTGCATCAACATTGCTGTTCTGATGGGTGGCAGAGCTTCAGTCGCTGCTATGGCAGGTGGCATGACTCACTTGCGCTTTCAGCGGTGTTGGGTGCTGTCCATATCAGCTTGCCCCAGGTGACTGCCTGCCCACCATATCAGCTTGCCCCAGGTGACTGCCTGCCCATCATAAGCGCTGTCTGCACCAGATGAGGTCCTACGCACAGCACCCTGTTCAGTCAACGTTGTGAATGCTGTTGCTTCTGCAGGTGATTGGGGATTCAACAGCTGCCGGCTTGCAAGACCTACTGGCTGTGGAACAAAACATGCAGATGCATGAACAAATGCCAGGAGCTGTTCCACATGGGCAGCAGCAGCAGAGGCGCTGCTGCGGCTATTCATACAGCTGTGCCACAGGAGGCCTAACCTAGCAGGAGCAGCAGCAGCGCCATTACGCATCTGCCTAACAGCCAACTTGCTTTCCCTCGGCAACATGATTGGAGAGTTGAAGCTGGCAGCAGAAACTGTAGTGGAGCTTGTGGAGCTTGCGCTGCAGATCCCAATGGCTGACGTTGTAGCGGAGCTAATGATTTTTATTGCTACTAATCAGCTGGATCTGTTCCACCCGCCAATGCCTAGCCTGTGCATGTCAAGAGGCTGCTAGCATTGCTGCAGGGCCCAACCGCAGCAGCAGCAACAGCAGCATACCAGTGTCCGTTCCGGTTGCCGCCACCTAGGACAGGCACAATGCTAGTCATGGTGTGGCTTGCCAGGCAGCCGGGGGCAGCAGCAGCTGCAGCAGAGCTTGGGCTGACAGCAGCAGATGTGCCAGACCCTGCTGCTGCTGCACTGCTGTTTGGTGGCCAGCCTGATGAAGGAGATGCGCAGCTGGTGTCTTGAGTGGCAGCTGAGTGCACTACGGTAGTCCTTTGGGCAACATAGAGAAATGCATGTAGTGCTGCGCGCTGCTGTTGGGTGCAGCAGTGACTCACTGGATGATCCAAAATGAGTAAAATGTGTGAGTGGTTGCCCATGAGCCTGTCATTGGCTTGAAAAACGGGTGATGTGACGGGTTGAGGGGTTTGGGGTTTGGGGGTGCTGCGATTAACAAGCAGAAGGTGTGTTACAGCAGAAGATGTGTAGCAGAGTTTGCTTGCTATTATGAGCACCAGAGTGTGGCTTCTCCATTCATCTAAATGTATACACTGGTCCAATAATTGGACATTGTGTCTGCTGTAGCAGGGTACGGGCAGTGGACTGCTGCTGGTTGCCATTGGGATATTTAGGGTTGAATCAGCAGCCAAAACATAGCATTTATCAATGTACTGTCACATTATTACTTACAGAGGCCGGGTGTTGCTGCTTGCTTTCTGCTAAAGTGCTGCTGCTTTTCACTGAGCTGCTGCTGATCATGTAGCAGTACACTGTGCGGGCAGCACAGTGCCACGGTGGTGATGCAATGTAACAGCTGTTGTCTTTCACACACTTTTCCGATCCAGAGTTAGTGCCGCGTTGAGCCTTCCAGCAAGCACGGCCAGTAGGTCAGGACCCTGTAGGAGCTATGGCCCAGCATGCCGTGACGTCACGTCGACCCGGTCGAGATTGGACGAGAACGTTCAGTATCAGCATGCACGATCGCTCTGTCACATCAGTAAGTGAAACCTATCACCATCACGTCTACGAGCTGGGATGACATGAACTTAAGTTTGACCAAGCCCTGTCCTTACACCTTCTGCTTGACCAGTGGCTCCGCGAAGTGCTGCCAAAGCTCGACACTTCAAAAAGCAGGTGGCCCGTACCGGGCCAGTCCCGTAGGAAGTTGTTTGGTTCGTTGTTTGGTGCTGTGTGCACACATGCAATGCATACCTGTGCTCAGGTCATTGGGGCCCCGACGGCTTTCCCATCGGGCCGCACCCTGCGGTCCCGTAGTTGTAAAACAGATGGCTTCACATGCGATGTGCCTGTGCACTTTATACGCTGATCAGAGAATCATATAGCAATCACCTGAAGCTGAGGGACTCAGTCCAGCTGTCAATGTCGCATGTACATGTGAAAAGCATGGTGCAGCGCTGCACATCCATTGTTGCAACTTTGATAAACAAGCAGTTGCTTCTCTACACAAGAAATTAATTGCATACGTAAAGCTCTCTTCTCACTGGACTGACAAGAGCAGGATGCAGCCACACTGAGATCTGCCTCAGGGCCAATGCTCTGCGGCATGCCGCATGCACTGCAGCTGCTGCTTCAACAGGATGACTCACCAGCAGCAGGTCCAGGCGCTAAACGCGAGGCAGCCCTGCTCCGCACGTTATTTTAGTCGACCTCTCTATCGTAATAAATGACATATGTCTCCATTGTGCTTGCAAGCACCTGCTTCGAGCAGCTGCAGGCCTAGGCGATAATCTCGAGGCAGCCGTGCTCCCTGCCTGCTGCTCGCCCGCGGCTTCTGCGCCCTCGAAACCATTTCGCACGTCATTCCAAAATGGATTTGCATCTTCCACAAAACTCGACCACGCGCCCCCGCCAATGCCCTGAGGATTGAGACCCGAAATAAATACGCGAACCCTGGCCCCTTGTTTTCCCCCATCTCCCTTCGGAAGATCTTCTATCTTCCTACGGGTGTCAGGTGGCAGATGCCACACAGCACATCTGCTTGCCTCATCGCGCAGGCATGCGCAACAATGTGGGTGCAGTGGGACCAGGAGTCAGGCTGCAGGACCGGCCTGGCGCGAGCCACCACCGCACGCTAACACATGCAGCTTGCCAGCTGGAGCAGCACAACGCTGACACAAACTTCAAGGACACATGCCGACGCCCAACACCAATAGTGCTGCACTGCTGAGCACTTGCTGTTCATGCACACAAGAAAATCCAAAGCTCCTGCAACTACCCCGTCCCTATCAGCCTACTCTACGTATGCCACACTTCAAGCTCATCCTGCATCCTGCAAGTACTACATCCTGCGCCTACTTCAGTGCCTGCCCCTTCCGCGTCCCCTACCCCTGCCCCCTCCCCTACCCCGTCCCCTGCCACCACCCCGGGGCCCTCCCCTGCCCCCACCCCTGCCCCCACCACCGCGGCCGCCACCGCTGCCGCCTCTGCCGCCCCCGCGCGGCCTGCTCTGCCGCTGCGCATTTGACGACTCCTTCATTACGTAGGTGTCTGCAGGTGGCACAAGGAGCAGCAGCAGGTCGGAATTTGATCAGATAGGTGGGGATTATGAAGAGTAAACTGCATGTAGCCATGCAGGTGAGCTGGCTGCCACAAGTTCGGGCAGTGCAAGCAGACAGACAGTCCCTCAATAACCAGCTGGGGGCGGTGCTACGCTTGATTGCATGTCAGTGTAACTATGACTAATGTAACAGGTGCTCAGTAAGCGCCGCCCCTGGGAGCCAGGGAGATGCAGCTGCTCACACTGTTTGGCAGTTATCGTCATCCACACAGCAGTAGCACACACACACGCACCTCAACAACAGCGCAACCAAGACAGGGACCAATATCTGACCAACATCAACTGGAGTACACTAATACTATCGCTTGCGTGTGCATGTGTCGGTGTAACTATGACTATTGTAACAGGTGCTCACTAGGCGCTGCCCCTTGAAACAAGGGTGATGCAGCAGCTCACACTGTTAGCAGTGTCGTCATCCACAGCACTAGCGCAAACAATTGGTCCCCAAACACCAGAACATACTGACAACGTGTCACGCTATCGTATGCTGCAGTGATGCACGCCGACTGCAGCAGGCGACCGAACAAAACATCACACCCTCATAAACACAACCAAATGACATGTCGCAGCTTGAGCATGGGCTCTAGACACGCGTGTTGTTGCCGCTTCCCCTCCTAAATACAACCCCCACTTGAGAAGAGCGCCAGCAGGCACTTCCTGCCACAATGCAGATTGTGCATGGGCTCAATATACGAGCTGTGCCATGTCATCCCTCCCCCCAATACTGTGCCAGGTCACTCCCCCCCCTTCCCCCCGCCCGCTGTGCCAAGCCACCCCCCCTGCTGGACACAACATGACACTCTCAGGACACAACCAAATGACATATTGCAGGTTGTGCATGGGGCTTTACATACAAGCTTCTCCCACCTGGGAAGAGCGCCAGCAGGCACTTCCTGTAGCTGAAGTCCTCAAGCGTGCCATCCAGCGCCTGCAGCAGCGCAGCACACGCATGCAGCACCAAGTACAACGCGTCAAAACACATTTGAACATGTGATACACGGCCTACGAGACAGCAAGACTGGCAGCGTGCCAACCACCGCCTGCAGCAGCGTAGCACACGCCCGGCCACCATCATCAGCTACA
>CADDIJ020002849.1:0-64115 GCA_902809745.2 Tetradesmus lagerheimii
TGTTGCTGCTGAATCCTGTTCTGCTCCCTGTCAGCAGCAGCTTGCTGCTGAGTGCGATTTGCACGGCGTTGTTGCTGCTGCATGCTGTTCTGCTCCCTGTCAGCAGCAGCTTGCTGCTGAGTGCGATTTGCACGGCGTTGTTGCTGCTGAATCCTGTTCTGCTCCCTGTCAGCAGCAGCTTGCTGCTGAGTGCGATTTGCACGGCGTTGTTGCTGCTGCATGCTGTTCTGCTCCCTGTCAGCAGCAGCTTGCTGCTGAGTGCGATTTGCACGGCGTTGTTGCTGCTGAATCCTGTTCTGCTCCCTGTCAGCAGCAGCTTGCTGCTGAGTGCGATTTGCACGGCGTTGTTGCTGCTGCATGCTGTTCTGCTCCCTGTCAGCAGCAGCTTGCTGCTGAGTGCGATTTGCACGGCGCTGTTGCTGCTGCATGCTGTTCTGCTCCCTGTCAGCAGCAGCTTGCTGCTCAGTGCGATTTGCACGGCGCTGTTGCTGCTGCATCCTGTTGTGCTCCCTGTCAGCAGCAGCTTGCTGCTGAGTGCGATTTGCACGGCGCTGCTGCTGCTGCTGCCTGTTGCGCTCCCTGTCTGCAGCAGCTTGCTGCTCGGAGCAGTTGGCGCGCCGTTGTTGTTGCTGCTGTTGGCACCGGCTGCCACCCCGGGCCCGTGCATCCTGCTCCTGGTGGTGCTGCTGCTGTTGCCGGCGTTGCTGGTCACGCTGCACACGTGCAAACAAACTCTGTGCCCAGTTGCGTCGAGCACCAGCGGCGGCTGCAGGCTGTGAGCCACTGGCACCAACTGCAACAGTTGCAACGCCAGCGGCTGCAGTCAACAAAACGCTGCCTGCAGTAGCACTTGCAGAAGCACCTGCAAGATGGCAGAGCCAAAAACATATGTTTAAACAACTGCTGGTTTGCTGGCCAAAGACAGTGGTTGCAAAGTTCCCTGGGTACATAGATATGCACAACCATATCTGCAGGACTGCCAGTGACTGCTACTACACTGTGCCACATGCAGCGCACGTGTGTTGGGGCGGTCTGAAGTGGTGTTGGCGTGAAACTGCTGCTGCATCTGCTCCAGCAATCGCAGCCGCAAGGGCTCTTGTTGGGATGCAGTTTCTGCTCGCGGCACCTGTGGTTGCCGTGGTGGTGGCTGCAGAGGTGGCTGGGCTGCTGGAAGCACTTGCTCGGCTGTTGCTGCCGCAGCAGCATATGCTGCCTGTTCCTTTATAAGTTATGTTAAGCCTAGCAGGATTTCAAAAGTGCTGCTGTGTAGCCTAATCACATCGTTAGTACAGCAGATGTACCTGGTGTGGTGTGCAATCTGTGAACAAATGGCAGGCAGCACTGCAGCAGTGTGACTGCTCTCCACCTCACTGCAAGCAAGCACCGTGCGGTTTCGCAAAACAAACATCTTTCAGTGTGCTGCTGTCGCCTGACCGCTGGCAGCATGCACTGACAAGGATTGCAGGAAAATACATGCGCTTTGAGTGTAAACGTGACCGTAACCAACCTTGGGCTGGTTGGCAACCAGGAATCTCAGAGTTCGGTCCAAGCCTGGGCTGCAGACCACCGTCAGGTGCAGCAAATACCAAATGCGATCTTAACGCCTGATTGATGTAAATCCTGGATTGAGGATCCTGTCTGTACAGGCCTGTAACAGACACGTGACATGTAACATGCGAGCTGTCATCATGACCAGAGTCTGGTCACCAGGCTGATTCCCGCTGCTGTGCAGCATGTGACAGAGCATGTACAATGATGCAACGATAAGCTGCCAACAGCATAGTCAAACACAGTTACATCAAACAGCGCTGTGCGTATGTACGTACCGTACGCTGCAGTGCAGCAGCCCATCATGCAATCTCATCACTGATGACCAGGCTCTACAGGAGACTTGCAGAAATCTTAAATCGCTGTTGGCATACCATATGCCACACACAGGAGGCATGCATATGCTGTACAGCAATCATCTACAGACAGGCCAATAATAATAATAATAATAATAATAATAATAATAATAATAATAATAATAATAATAATGGGTAACATGATGATGATGAGGCCAATGAATGGAATGCATGAGCTAAGCACGGTGCGTCCACACCGGCATAACACCCGCGGATGAGCTTGAGCCCGCCGCAGGCAGCCTGGTGAGCAGCGGACGTAGCTGCTGCATCACTTTGACACGCGACTGCAGATCTGCATCTACATGCATCGCTGATTGCCGAAAGTAGGCGTGAACCATTCTGCTGGCATACATCTTACAAGCAAATTACAAACGGTCGCATTGAGTCAGTGGAGACAGCAGATTGCCGACGTACACAGCGCAATGTGTTGCATGTCTGACATCTTGACCCGAAGCCAATCCTCGTGTAGGCTACCGCTTACTAGCTGGCAGCTCCGGCCAACAAAACGCATACGTCGGCACATGAGAGTGAAAGTTCATACCTCCATATTGAAAAGTTAAATTGCGACAGCGGTCACCGCTGATGGTGTGGACGGGGGAGCCTGTGATGAGCCTGTGGGGCAGCACTGAGCTGACACACTCGACTCATGGCAAGCCCACCCGTACGCAATATATGTAAAGAGCGGATTTAGACGGGAACTCATGTAAGATGGCGTTGATGCTATGGCTTGATCTGGTAATTTGATGATGATGATGATGATGATGATGATGATGATGATGATGATGATGATGATGATGATGATGATGATGATGATGATGATGATGATGATGATGATGATGATGATGATGATGATGTGATGATGATGATGATGATGATGATGATGATGATGATGATGATGATGATGATGATGATGATGATGATGATGATGATGATGATGATGATGATGATGATGATGATGATGATGATGATGATGATGATGACGGGAACTCATGTAAAGCAAGCTGCGCACCTGCAATGCATAGCTGGACCAGGAGGGACCCGCCCAGAACTCCTGGTGCTCCGAGTGGACTGTCCATGTACTACATAGTATGTACTTCTTAGTAAGCAAGCCGTACGGCATGTCACGCATCACCGTGTCAGCCACGTATAGGCGCAGAGAAGATTGCAGCACAGCAGGAGTGTTGACAACTGGTGGTCGGGCCCGGGCGGGTCCCGCCAGTTGCTTCACCCGTGTGCTCGACTTCATATAGCTCCAGTAGACCCTGGCAGGGAACCCTCACGTGTGTCGTACAACTAGCGCTGAAACCTGACTCGTGACTCGTCAGCAGCTGGCAGCGGTACTATCATAAGAACTGCAGCAGCCGTTGCCCTACATGCCTAGATGCCAGCAGTTTGTTGGTTATGCTCTCACGAAGTACATGTGTTCTGTTTCACCATCACAGCTGCAATAGCTCCTCTCAGAACCAAGCAGCCTGGGACAGCGCGTGTGACAGTATTACTCTACCATACTCTCCTACACAGCCAGTGACAGCAGGTACATAAACCATTGAGGCAGCATACAGGAAGCGTAAAGTGGAAATTGTCAACGCGTACCTGGTGTTGACCGTGTTGCCAGAACGTGTCGCGAGCAGCAGGTCTGATGTGCTGTGTTCTTGGAACGCACGCAAGGTTGACACGTCTACGTGCATGCCTGCTGCTGTAAAAGCAAGACTTTGTGTGATATCTTTCAGGTGCGCAGATACGAAGGCAGTGACTCCATGCAGCGTGAAGGGGGCATACCACCCCCGCTGGGATCCGGAGGCCGCGGCAAGGTGTTGCGAGATCCTGCGGACAGCATCACAAAGCGGCATTTTCATTGAATAGACACTAACTATGTTTAAAAGGTTTTAGCACCAACATTCGTGTATGCTGGTGACGCCGAATTGTTCCGCAGCACCTCACTGCCACCTGCAGTGCCACTGTTACTGCTGCTGATGATGTGTACCTGTGGTGGGTCAATCAGGTATACATCAAAGGCACGGCCGCTGGGTTGTGCTCCTCAGGAGCGGCTCCGCATCAGGTGCTGCAGTAGTCAGCTGCTCGCGCTCGGTCATCATTCCCTACAACCAGGGTGCCGCAACGCAAGATCCTGTTCGCGTGCCAGGCTGAAGCGCGGCCTGAAGGAGATGAAGATCTGCGTCGCGCAGCTGGCATACGGCTGCCGCAGTGTAGTGTACAGTGTAGTGCAAGCCGAGTAAGCAAACACGCACCCCTTTCAAATCTGCTGTGCATGAATGCAGGCTGTCACAGCTGCCAGCTGGTGGCACCAGAGCGCAAAACAACATGGCCATGGGCTTTTACCTGTACCGAGGAGTACCGTCACCCACCTGGGTTGGTTGGGTAGGCCTCCTGGAGCACTCATCAGACTCTGACACAGTGCGACACCATGAAATGTTGTGAGGTCTCTGCTGTCACAGCTGCCAGCTGTCCAACTGGCTAGTAGCCACCAGGTCTCGCGATGGCGTATTCCTGTACCGCAGAGTTACTGTCCTCCACCTGGGTCGGGCCTCTGTTCGTCGTCACAAGGTGTGAAGTCATACACAACACCAGTTGCTGTGTAAGGGAGGACCGTCCTCTGTCAGTGACGGAACGGCTGCAGCAACAGCAGCAGCAGCAGCAGCAGCAGGGACTCGTCAGCAGCTGGCAGCGGTACTATCATAAGAACTGCAGCAGCCGTTGCCCTACATGCCTAGATGCCAGCAGTTTGTTGGTTATGCTCTCACGAAGTACATGTGTTCTGTTTCACCATCACAGCTGCAATAGCTCCTCTCAGAACCAAGCAGCCTGGGACAGCGCGTGTGACAGTATTACTCTACCATACTCTCCTACACAGCCAGTGACAGCAGGTACATAAACCATTGAGGCAGCATACAGGAAGCGTAAAGTGGAAATTGTCAACGCGTACCTGGTGTTGACCGTGTTGCCAGAACGTGTCGCGAGCAGCAGGTCTGATGTGCTGTGTTCTTGGAACGCACGCAAGGTTGACACGTCTACGTGCATGCCTGCTGCTGTAAAAGCAAGACTTTGTGTAATATCTTTCAGGTGCGCAGATACGAAGGCAGTGACTCCATGCAGCGTGAAGGGGGCATACCACCTCCGCTGGGATCCGGAGGCCGCGGCAAGGTGTTGCGAGATCCTGCGGACAGCATCACAAAGCGGCATTTTCATTGTATAGACACTAACTATGTTTAAAAGGTTTTAGCACCAACATTCGTGTATGCTGGTGACGCCGAATTGTTCCGCAGCACCTCACTGCCACCTGCAGGTGCTGCTGCAGCAGCCCTAGGCCATAAGCTATAGCTAGGCGTCGCTGCAGGGTTTGCAGCTGGACTCCAGCTCATGAGATACCAGTTGACGTGTCAGCCTCTACAACTGATGTGCTGTAGTGACGCGGTTGCCCCTGCAGGCGATGCCATTTTGAAACTTGCAACTGCTGGCAGTGCTTGTTGCGGTTGCTTACGCCGCGTAGGCTGCAGTACGTGTGAGCACCCACAACCCACACGAACTTTTTGCCAGCTCTGCTGCATTGCTCTATGTCTAGGGTTGATGATGGGCTTGGGCGTACGCAGTCTTGTTGATATGTGGCCTAACCTGCTGTATGGGAGGGCGACACCCCACGGCCCTTCCCTGACATTAGTAACACCACAGCCCAGAAATGCACCGTGCATTGGATGCGAAGGTCGCAATGGCATCAAGGTGTTGCCAACACGCTCGGAGCGTGAACATCAACACGACCAATGTGCAGAACATTGAGCAATAGCTGCACAGATATTTACAAAGATACAGCACGGTGCTGCTGCTTGTGCCAGCACACACTGTGTCTGGCAGACTAACTGACAGCATAACAGCAGTACGCAGTATGAAAAATTACAGCCGGCGCCAAAACTCAAAGCCGCCTTGGATAAACACCTACACCACACAAGCAGTGCCCCACTCCCTGAAAACCATATGGCGCTGATGTCATGACGTTATAACACTTGTCACACACAAATTCGTCCGTAAACATATCAGTCCCTAGTGGGCAGCTGCGAACGCAGCACAAACAGCAAGCACTGTACGACAGAGTATGTCGTGCACCACTAGCAGGTTCGGCCAAGCTGTTGGCGATCAAGGCCCAACTGACACACTGACAACAGTGGCACTACACAACGCCCGCGCTCAAACTAGGCAGCAAGCACCCCATGCATGAGCAAGACACATTTAACCAGAGCGATTGTCTAAGGGCAATACTCAAGACGTAATGTCATGTTGTGACACGTAACACTGCTAAAGTGTTAGGACACATCACACTGTCATGGTAACGTCAAGTGAGACACATGATACAGCTACGTGTAAACACACGCGAACACACACGTACACGCCGCAAGCAGCTGCTGTTGCAGCCGCAGGACAAGAGCAGCAGACACACAACTTACGCAAACAAACTGCTGACAAAGTCAAGGCATAGGCATCAATCCAAGCGGTCAGCCAGTCAGTAAACCACCTGAAGCTGATACCTGAACCCACAACGAATTGCACTGCCAGCCACAGGACTTGGCACCATCTTATCTTATCCATTGGCATATAGGCCCGTGAACTGCGGAACTTCAAGGCCACAACCTAACTGCTTGATATGACACCTGTCCGTGGTAGCAAACACGGTCTGATGGTGGTACACAGCGTCTGACAGCGCTATAGTCTGCTGGCAATCGGTGCACCAACAGGCCCAGGGCCACGCTCGCACAACTGTCAATGTCAGACCAATTTGCTGCAAACCGACCGCAGCACATAGAGGCGCATATAAAGTGCCCGCATGCATGCACACACACACACGACAGCGCACACGTCTGATGACTTACGCACCCGCAACACAATCATACGCACTAGAAGGGCTGACAACTTGCAAGCGCGCCGGGCACCTGGGCACCCTGGAACCCGCACGTCACGTCTTTAACGTCCACAACTGCCAAAAGAGAACAGTAAAGGCACAGGACAACAGCCCAACAACGTGAAACGTCTGCGCATGGCAGCGCCACCTGTACGCCCGACACATTCCACCTCAAGCTAGTGTATCCTCCAACTACGTACCATACGTTGAGGCCCATCCCAGCAGCGCTCACAAGAGAGGCGAGCAGCGAGAAAGAAAGAGAGGCATGCACAACAATCCAGATCGATCGTTGACGCATGCAGAACAAGAACAACGCGGCACAGACGCAAAAACCAGCCCACGCACTGTCCATCTGATCAACCAGTCACCATGACAAAGGCCTGCATGCCCACCCCATCAAGCACGTAAGCGATTGACCAGCCAGCTGATTCGCAACTGCTAAGCAAATGCTGAATGGCAGCGTGTTGTAACAGCTGGCGTGCTACGATCCAACGTATGCTAGCGCCCGAAATACAAGTGCGCACACAAAATGCACACTTCTTTCAAATACCCCTCGCGCTCAGCTGCCGCAAGTCAAACTCAACCCTATACCTACAGCCGGTGGCATGTCTAATGCCTCAACTCTAAACAGCAGCAATGTGATCATACCGCAACAGCAAAACAGTATGGACGTAAAACAGCTGGGACCAGGAGAGCTGAACGCTGCCACACT
The DNA here is from genome assembly GCA_902809745.2 of Tetradesmus lagerheimii. Lineage (NCBI taxonomy): Eukaryota > Viridiplantae > Chlorophyta > Chlorophyceae > Sphaeropleales > Scenedesmaceae > Tetradesmus > Tetradesmus lagerheimii. Next base: position 7,523 of record CADDIJ020002849.1, read on the forward strand.
TCATGCAACCACGCTCTTAAAGAAAACAACGTCTTGCAATAATTGCAAGGCAGGCACACATGTACTTCCATAGCAGCCAAGACCGACTCATGTCAGCTTCGTAGCCTGCCTTGAAGCACAATAATGCAGAGAAAGAGAGCATATGCAGCAAGTGTGTGGCCCGCTACTCCAACAGCCAGCATGCCAGAGATTACGGCACATATGCACCAGGCAACGTGGAATCTGCTGCTGCACTGAAGCACAATACTAGCGCACGATACACGCATGGCAGGAGGTCGCAACGCACTCTGTCGTGCCAATGACACCACCTGCAGAGTAAGCATCGCGGGCACGCAGCCAGCACATCAACACCACCCACAGATGCACCAAGCAACTGGGAATCCACTGCTGCGCTGTCAAACACATGCTCTAGCGCATGACACGGTCTCCAGAAGAACAGAACACTCTGCCATGCCACGCCGCACACTCCAGTTGCGGACTTGAAATCGCCTGCATCCCGAAACTCAACCAAAGCCACCTCAGCACAGCATCAAGGCACTGGCCAGCTACCACCAGCGCCACAGCGTGTGTGCCTAGTGCTTGCGCTGGCGGTTGAAGCCAATAGAAGCCAACTGGCTATTCTCCAAACACATGCATGCAACATGGCACGCACCCGCATGTCAAACGGCACAGACAACCTTGGCCAGCTACCACCAGCAGCACTAGCCATTTGCCTAGCGCTTGCGCTGGCGGTTGCGCCACCCCACTACAAACTGGCCAGCTACCACCAGCAGCACGCGACATTCGGTGGTTCAGGCCCAAACCCTAAACCCAGCCTAGTGCTTGCGCTGGCGGTTGCGCCAGCCGACCACGAACACCACAAACACACAGCACAGCGCATAAATGGCTGCCAGCACCGCGATATCTGCCACAAACAGTTCATCCTGCACGCCAATGATCTGCAGAAACACCTCGCCCTTCACTGGCAGGCTGAGGGACACGCCAGGCGCTGACAGGAAGAGGTCGATGCCTGAGAGCTCGTTGATGACAAGCGCCTCCCAGGAGTACCTGCGGTGGCATAGGTTTGAGGCACCAGCAACAGCAGCAGCAGCAGAGGCGCAAAGATTAAGTATGGTGCAGGCAGGCTGACAGGAAAAGGTCAATGCCTGAGAGCTCATTAACGACAAGCGCCTCCCAAGCACCTGCGGGCGTGCACACAAGCAGGAAATCAAGCGCGGTTGGTACATGGTTGCAGTACAAAGCATTGCGCGGCAGCAACAAATGCCCATCAGATGCGCACAGCGTGTCGACAACTGCAGTCAACTGCAACCACTCGCACCTGAACACAGAGAGCCAGCTCACCTAGCACAGCCAGACGGAAATGCTGCCCTTGTTGGTCAGGAAGCCTCCAAACAGCACGCCCAGCAGCAGCACCAAGTTCATCGCCAGCAGCGTCTTGCCAACAGACAAAACCAATTTCACGAAACGCATTGCCAAGCAGAGCCCAAACGCCAAGCAGAAGCCCACACCATGTAAACGAAGCACCCCACGCCTGAACATGGAGAGCCAGCTGACCCAGCGCAACCAGGCAGCCTTGTCGGCCAGGAAGCCCCAAACAGCACGCCAATAAACACTGCATTGCTTGCACGCATCACCTCGCCAACACTGCACAGGCATTGCCAAACAAAGACTAAACACCCATCAATTGCCAACAACAAGTAGACGGAAAAGCGCCTAGCTCACCTGAACACGGAGAGCCAGCTGACCCAGCGTAGCCACACCGGGATGCTGCCCTTGTTGGCCAGAAACCCGCCAAACAGCACACCGAGCAGCAGCACCAAATTCATGGCCAGCAGTGTCTTGCCCGGGCTGTCCAGACCACTTGCAAAGCCGAGCGCCAGCGCGCCAACAGCAGCGCTGAAGCCAATCAGCACCAGCAGGAAGGTGAAGAACTGCACAGCACAAAAACATGCAACAGAACAGCACCAGTGCCACTTCAGTGTGACAGGCAAATAAGCATGGACAAGCAGTGACGCAGATGAGTGAGCAGCAGCATCTTCCCCGGGCTGTCCAGACCACTTGCAAAGCCCAATGCCAAAGCACCGACAGCAGCGCTGAAGCCGATCAGCACCAGCAGGAACGTGAAGAACTGCACAGCAAGAGAAGGAGAGCAAAACACGAGCAGATTTGAGCACAATGAGCACAGTGAAGGTAGTAGAGCGGCAGCACAAACAGCAGCACGTCCAACACCAATTGGTCAATCCGTTGGGTTGGGGGGAAGCCCTAAGCCGCATCCACCGAGGGCCACTAGTAATGGCGCTGCATCTCACGGCTCTTAGCTCTCAACACGGCCTGCTGCTTCCGCACATTGCGCCAAACCCACCAACATACAGAAAACGCTTTCAAAGAGGCCAGCCAAAAACCACCCTCACCTGCAACGCCGCAGGGTTAAGGCCCATCAGGACGTAGAAGGGCAGCGCAAACAGCAGCATATGGCTTGCAGCTCTGCCCGTGCCAACACAACACAAACCGCTGCGCACCTTGGAAGGACACAAAGAGCGATTCCACTCAGAAAACACAGGGTCCTTTCTCTGGAGCAACACATAGCAGTAAAACTAGACGACCCTCACTTGTAACGCTGCAGGGTTGAGCCCCATCAGGAAGTAGAAGGGCAGCGCAAACAGCAGCGCCGGCAGCGCGCGCAGCAGCAGCTTCGTCACCCAGCTGGGTCTTGGTGGACACATAAACCCCGTACGCATCTCTCAGCCAGCTTTCCCACAACACACTGCGTCGAACCAACAAACAGACAAAAAAACATATAAAGAATATTCCAAAGAGGCCAGCCGAGAACCAGCCTCACCTGTAACGCTGCGGGGTTCAGGCCCATCAGGAAGTAAAAGGGCAGCGCAAACAGCAGCATATGGCTTGCAGATCTGTTTGCCCCAACACAACACAAAACGCTGCGCACCTCGCAAGGACACAAATTGCAATTTCCACTCCAAAATACAGGATCCTTTCTCACCTGCAACGCTGCAGGGTTCAGGCCCATGAGGAAGTAGGACGGCAGCGCAAACAGCAGCATATGGCTTGCAGCATCAACAGCAGCATATGGCTTGCAGTTCGGTTTGCGCCAACACAACACAAAACGCTGCGAACTTTGCAAGGACACAAAGAGCAACTTCCACTAAGAAATACAGGGGTTCTTCCTCACCTGTAACGCTGCTGGGTTGAGTCCCATGAGGAAGTAGAAGGGCAGCGCAAACAGCAGCGCCGGCAGCGCCCGCAGCAGCAGCCCATCAAGCACCAGCTTGGTCACCGCGTACGCAGAAGGGCAGTAGTAGCGCCGCTGCATCTCGCGCCCCGCTGCTCCCGCTTCTGCTTGCACGAGGTCCACGCTTGTCACGCTTGTGAAGGCGAGCAGGCAGAGCGCGAAGAAGATAGCTCCGACGCGATTCTGTGCGCCGCTGGTGTCGTTCTCGACTGCGTTCAGCAAGTGGGACAGCATGTGTGCAGCAGGTACGAATGGTCAGCGCCATGAACGAAGAGATTAGTGGGCTGAGATGAGACCCACCCCACCCTCACTACCTCCAGACATCAAATCAGAGAGCATCACACACAGAAGCAGAGATCCATGGGAAAGCATCACGTAATGTTTTTTCATTCGTTCTGTCGAAATAAGAAAATAGATCTTTTTGAAAAGTGGCGCACCTAAGAAGAAGATGATACCCACGAGCAGCCCCAGCAGCAGCCCCCCAAGCGCGTGGAATGCTGTCAGCAGCGGGTTGCGCAGCATGTCCAGCAGCCCACGCCAGAACAGCACACCCACCCCACCCTCACTACCTCTAGACACCAAATCAGCAAGCATCACACACACAAACAGAGATCCGTGGGAAAGCATCTCGTAATGTTACTTCTTTTGTTTTGTCGCAATAAGCTGACTCACCTGAGAAGAAGATTATACCCACAAGCAGGCCCAGCAGCAGCCCGCCAAGCGCGTGGAACGCTGTCAGCAGCGGGTTGCGCAGCATGTCCAGCAGGCCTCTCCAACATGCGCGCAAACAAGCCAGCACTGCTCCTGCCCTCACCCATCAAACAACATCCCAAGCACAAAAACATCACACCAAACACAGCTGTTTACCTGAGAAGAAGATGATACCCACGAGCAGGCCCAGCAGCAGCCCCCCAAGCGCGTGGAACGCTGTCAGCAGCGGGTTGCGCAGCATGTCCAGCAGCCCACGCCAGAACAGCACACCAATCTGACGTGCCAGTGGGCGCTTCTGATTGGGGATGCCCAGCGCCATGCGAGCCTGTGAGAGAAGAAAAACGCAACATGAAGATGCAGACGATGTGAGCGGGGCTGACACATCAGCATGCTTGACGCCATACCACTGCCATCTAAGATGCAACAAGCGAGGAACAAATAAGCACAGCGGGCGCTTCTGGTTGGGGATGCCCAGCGCGCCATGCGAGCCTGCAACAGACACAACATGAGTCATGTCACTGCCAACAGCGATGCAACACATGAATAATGAGTTGAAAAAACAGTAGACGCCTCTGATTGCAGATGCCCAGACCATGCGAGCCTGCGCATAAAGTAACGGCAGCAGAGTGCACACGCAATGGTGGCCGGGGCGACTTGACATGCTATGATGTTGCCATTGTAATGCTGCACTGACGTGTTTCAAAAGAGCAAACAAAGTATCTAGTGGTGTGAACTGCACACAGAAAGGTACGGGCAGTAACACCCGCTGGCAACAATCAAAGCAGCCAGTGCCATGTTTAATATGTACATGTAGGTGTTGGCTGATGTGCAGCCATCGATCACACACTAGACAACACTTACATGTACATCTCAAACATGGCATTGGCTGCTTTGATGTATGTGGCACATACATCCACACCTGCATGAACATACTGGCTGGCGACCCAGAAGCCTACAGAAGAGAAGGCCTTCGAGAGTAAACAATGCCAACAGCTGCTCTCACAGCCAGCAACAAGCGCATAATCATGTACAATCGGGTTCACAACCATTGCGAATCAACAAAACCGACTAGGATCATCTGCCACTTGCAGAAAATTGTTGGGAGAAGGTGTTGCCAGCAGCTGCTCGTCCCAGAAAGCAACACACACAACAATATCTATCTCTTTTCTTGGATTCAAAAAGCCTTTTAACAAAAGGCAATAACAACACTTACCTGGCCACTTGCAGAAGGCCGTGGTGAAAAGGTGCTGCCAGCAGCTGCTCCTCCCAGCAAGCAACACACGCAAGATTATCTGTCTTGGATTTGAAAGGACTAAGTGACAAAAACAAAGCTAAAGCTACCAAACTTTACCTGGCCACTTGCAGAAGGCCGTGGTGAGAAGGTGTTGCCAGCTGCGGCCTTGAGCTGCTGCTTGAACTTAGCATACCGCGGGCTGCTGTTGCCCCCGTTACTGCCATTGTTACTAACACTGTTAGTACCATTGTTAGTAACAGACCACGGCAGCTGCTGCTGATCCAAGCTCACACTGTCGTTGCTGCTGTTGCGAGCATGCCGCTGCCGCTGACCTCCTGCTGCTGCTGCTGCTGTAGCTCCGTGCCCCAATACTGCCCTTTGCGCCTGCTGCCGTTGCAGTGCTGCTGCCACCACCACCGACAAACTACTCGGATCGCTGACAACGTGCAGCATGTGCTCTGCTACTGTTATACCCTGCGGCACAGGGCATCCTAAACCCTCCAGTGCTGCTGCAGCAGCGGAAGGCGGTCCAGAATACACCATGAGGCCAGCTGCGAGTAGCATTGCTGTGTCTAGGGATGCAAAGATAGCTGGTGAGGGCTGGTGCAGTGACAGTGCCACCACACGGCCGTTGGCTGCCACCTGCTGTAGTGTGCGCATGAGCTGCAGAGCTGTGAAGGAATCGAGGCCTGACAGGGGCTCGTCCAGTACAAGGATCTGCAGGCATTACAACAAAGCGGTACAATTAGGTCATTTGACTTGTAAGTATGAGCTGTAGTGCTGTCAAAAATCGAGGCCTGACAGGGGCTCGTCCAGTACGAGGATCTGCAGGCGGTACAACGAAGCAGTACAACAAAGCAGTACAAGCAGGCAGCACTCAGCAAGCACCGTGAGCTGCAGTGCTGATAGGGTTTGTCCAGTACAAGGATCGACAGGCGCCCCCTCTCCCTCCCCCCCACACACAATGTACACTTCCAGGCAGTGCATGCCAGGCCTTTCGCACCTCAAGTTGGAGAACCAAGCGAGCACCGCGAACATTTGTGGGTCAAACTCACCAGCTCCATTCCAATCGCCACGCGCCGCCTCTCGCCTCCGCTTGACACACTGATCACAACAGGGGCACTCCACATCATTCTGCTGTCTGTCACCCTTTACCCACACTCACCACACTCAACGCCCCAAAAAATTGAGGCTGCATGCCTGTGATCGGGTTCTGCTGTGCCACGATGGATCGGTTGCCCAGCACAATGCACAAACAACAGAACCATGAGAAGTAACAGTGTTGGCTTACCTGCGGGTCTATCACCAGCTCCATTCCGATCGCCACGCGCCGCCTCTCCCCTCCGCTGACACCGCTGACGCCCATCCCACCGAGTACTGTGCTGCTTTCTGTCAACACAATTCCCACCCTCCACCCACACTAGCTGTTAAACTACATGCCTGTGGTTGGGTTGCTAGCCCAGCACAATGCATCAACAATAGATTTACGATGAGAAATCAACAGTCAGAAATCAACAGAAATCAACAGTAAGCTTACCTGTGGGTCGATCACCAGCTCCATTCCAATAGCCACGCGCCGCCTCTCGCCTCCGCTAACGCCGCTCACGCCCGTCCCGCTGAGCACCGTGCTGCGCGCAACGTGCGTAATGCCAAGCCGGCCCATCACATCATCAACGCGTGCGCTGACTGCTGCTGGCGGCAGTGATGGATCCAGGCGCAGCGCTGCAGAGTACCTGCAGTGTAGCAAAACAAAAGTGCAGCAGTAGACTGGTGAGGCGAGTGGGCCCAAGGTCAATCACATGCGGGATGACGTCACCCACGCTTGCGCTGGCTGCTGCTGGCGGCAGTGACGGGTCAAGGCGCAGCGCAGAGTACCTGTGGATGCGCACAGACACAAAGAGGAAAGTTTTGTTGAGCGCCGGGGTCCTATATGCATCGGTGCGTAAGGCCCAGCCAGCCCGTCAAATTCACCCAAGCGTGCGCTGACTGTTGTCAAGGCGCAGCGCTGCAGAGTTCCTGCACATACAATAAGCACATACAATAAGCAAAGTACACGGGACATGGCAAGCCATGAAACACATCTGTGACGCGCAGCATGCGCTCAGCAACATGGCGACTTTCACACACGCAAAGCTGCATGATTAAAAGTCAAAAGCAACATCAAGTAAAATGCAACCTACCTGATGCACTCCTCTACCGTCAGGCTGCGCATGTCGTCCTGAGGAACAAACTCCGTCAGCGCACTCAGCAGCGACGCAGGCGCCACAACTCCATCTAGCGTCACTAAGCCCCCAAAAGAAATGCAAGGTAACTTGATCATGGCAATCCTCAAAAGCCAGCTATGACACGCAGGATGCACTGGTTAACACGACGACTTTTACGCACGTGCACCAACTGCACCAACACAAGCAAAAGTCGACCCCAAGGCAACCCACCTGATGCACTCCTCCACTGTCAGGCTGCGCATGAGGCTGTCGTCCTGGGGATCAAACTCCGTCAGCGCACTCAGCAGCGACGCAGGCGCCACAACTCCATCTAGCGTCACTAAGCCCCCAAAAGAAATGCAAGGTAACTTGATGATGGCGATCTATAAAAGCCAGCTATGACACGCAGCATGCGCTGGTTAACATGATGACTGTACGCACGCGCACCGACTGCACCAACACAAGCGAAAGTTGACCCCAAGGCAACCTACCTGATGCACTCTTCCACTGTCAGGCTGCGCATGAGTGTGTCGTCCTGGGGCACAAATGCCGTTAGCGCACTCAGCAGTGACGCAGGTGCCACAACACCATCTAGCGTCACTAATCCTCCGCTGCGCCAGCTGCTGCTGCGGCCGCCAGCTCCTAAAGATCCACACAGCTTCAACAGCAGCGTTGATTTGCCGCCACCTGAAGGCCCCATTACTCCCAACACTTGCCCACTGGCCACATTCCCGGACACTCCACGTAGGACCGGCCGCCAGCGGCTATTGCTGCTGCTGCTGCCAGCTGGTTTGCTTCCTCCTGATCCCGACCCCGCTGCTGCTGCTGCAGGTGCCCCGTTCGACACGATCAGTGTTCTGTTGTGGCCGTCGCCGCTACTGCCAGACATGGGTGTAGGGGAGTCTTCGTCGCCTTTACTGCTGCTGTTGCTGCCGCGTTCAAGATCGTAGGGTTGAGCCTTGGGCGAAGCGCCAAAACCCTCGGCCTTGGACCCTGCTGTTGCTGAGTCCGCTGAACCCTGGCTGTTCCTGCGGTTTGTGAGGGCTTTCACGCACGCAATGTCCCTCCAGGTACGCGGCAACTTCACGTCTGCTGTAACATCTGCAAATGACAGCATCGCAATCCTGCCTGTCCCTGGACCAGTACGAGTCAGCATCGCTGCACCAGCAGCTGCGCCAGCTGCTGCTTCACTGCCAAGTCCGCTTCCCGCATTCGCTGATGCTGCTGCTTCACTGGCATCCTTCGCACCAACCTTGCTGCTGCTGCTGCCCTTGCCTGCAGCTCCGCTGCCCCTCAGATACGGCTTGTAACGAATCAGCGCTGCGCTGCACGCCAGGCCCCCTAGCACTAGTGCCAGCAGCGGCAGCGCAGCAACTAGGGGAGGAGCAATTGGGGGCCCTTTTCGTGCCAGCTCAGCTGTGCTGACGACTTTGGGGCCATCTGGGTCGATGCATTCTGCTGCTTCGCAGGATGCAGAGATCTTCATGTTGAGTGAGCCCAGCTGCATGAGCAACGAAGACAAAGAACCATCTTGTCAGAATAGATCAGATCTGACAACTTTGGGGCCAATACATTCTGCTGCTTCGCAGGATGCAGAGATCTTCATGTTTAACGAGCACAGCTGCATGAGCAACGATAGCTAATGATCTTCTTGTCAAATCAGATCGGATCTGACAACTTTGGGGCCAATGCATTCTGCTACTTCGCAGCATGCCGAGATCTTCATGTTGAGCGAGCACAGCTGCATGAGCAACGAAGAAAACAGAACCATCTTGTCAGAGCAGATCAGATCTGACAATTTTGGGGTCAATACATTCTGGTACTTCGCAGGATGCAGAGATCTTCATGTTGAACGAGCACAGCTGCATGAGCAATGATAGCAAATGATCTTCTTGTCAAATCAGATCGGATCTGTAAACTTTGGGGCCAATGCATTCTGCTGCTTCGCAGGATGCCGAGATCTTCATGTTGAGCGAGCCCAGCTGCATGAGCAACAAAGAAAGGAATCATCTTGTCAGAGCAGATCAGATCTGACAACTTTGAGGTCGATGCATTCTGCTGCTTTGCAAAATGCTGAGATCTTCATGTTGAAGGAGCCCAGCTGCATGCGCACCGAAGAAAAAGAACCATCTTGTCAAATCAAATCAGATCTGAAAACTTTGGGGGCAACGCATTCTGCTGCGCAAAATTCAGAGATCTTCACGTTGAGGGAGCCCAGCTGCATGAGCAATGATAGCAAATGATCTTCTTGTCAAATCAGATCGGATCTGTAAACTTTGGGGCCAATGCATTCTGCTGCTTCGCAGGATGCCGAGATCTTCATGTTGAGCGAGCCCAGCTGCATGAGCAACAAAGAAAGGAATCATCTTGTCAGAGCAGATCAGATCTGATAACTTTGAGGTCGATGCATTCTGCTGCTTTGCAAAATGCTGAGATCTTCATGTTGAAGGAGCCCAGCTGCATGCGCACCGAAGAAAAAGAACCATCTTGTCAAATCAAATCAGATCTGAAAACTTTGGGGGCAACGCATTCTGCTGCGCAAAATTCAGAGATCTTCACGTTGAGGGAGCCCAGCTGCATGAGCAACAAATAACACACAGCATCATGCCAGCAGCAGCACAACACTCAGCAGTGGAGACCAATTGTGAGAACACCAGATGCTGAGATCGTAATGTTGAGAGAGCCCAGCTGCATGAGCTAAGGATAGAAAAGCAGCATCATGGTGTCAGAGCAAGGCAAGCGTTGCGACATCAGACTTCAGAGCAGCACAAACATAGCAGCACAAACAGACGTGAAGAGTCCAGTGCCTGCAGCAGGCAGAGACCTACAGGTAAAGCGGCCCAATCGTCACATGGCAGGACACTGCCGACGTCATTGGTGCTGCGATGTTGAAAAGGTGTCTACGCATACTCACCACGATGCTGCAGTCCTGGCCAGTTGCGTCACACGTCAGCGTTACAGCGCCGCTAACGTCCTGGAAGGTTTTCAGGTAGGTGGACGGGCAGCCCTTGGGGCATCCACATGTCACGCCATCACACACAAAGCTGGGCCGGCCAGCAGAGAAGTGGCAACCTGCAGCAGCAGCAGCAGCAGCAGCAGTAGCAGCAGCAGCAGCAGGAGCGATGTGTGTTACATCTTACATGCTTGTGTGGTGTGTCACAGGACAGCAGACGGCATATCCGCCGCAACGCATTCCGCAAAGGTGCCCTGGGCATGCCCACTAGCCGCATCACAATAGAGCAGCTAGACTGCCTGGCTAGCACAACAACCACAGCTTTTGCCACAAACAGGGCATATGTTGCCGCCGATCTGTGTACGGTATGTGCTGCACACTGACTGCTGCTGCACAGGCTCGTGCGATGCAGCTGCTGGAGCTAACCTCACCTGTCGCGACGCATTCTGCAAAGGTGCCTTGGGGCATGTGCCCACCAGCCGCATCGCTATGGAGCATGCAAGAGCATCTGCATTAGCTGAGATGCTGCACAGGCTCCTGCCATGCACTGCTAGAGCTGCTCATGCTCATAGCTGCTGCCATATGACGCAGAATATATCTGGCTGGCCTCACCTGTTGCGACGCATTCCGCAAAGGTGCCTTGAGGCATGCCCACCAGCCGCATTGCGATAGAGCAGCTGGACTGACTCGCCAGGAGACTTGCATCATCCACTGCAGCAGCAACAGCAGCAGCAGCAGGATAAAGAACGTCAGCTGCCATGGCACAACCCAAAGCGCTGGTTAGTCCTGCACAAATGCACAAGGATTGCTGTGCAACAAGGGGAACACTGCAGGCACCAGCTCACAGAACGCAAACTACAGCTGATAAGAGATGCTCTAGCATGCCTGTTATACCTTCAGCTCCCTGATTGTCATTATCTCCGTTTACGTCGTGGGTTGCATGATAGTCAAAAAGGGCGGGAGCTGCACTGCTTGCACCTTGACCTATGAGACCCTGCGTAGCTGTGGACATACCTGCCGCAACAGAGCTGCTGCCCGGTTTAGCTCCCGCTGCTGCTGCTGCCGCCGTCTTGCAGTTGATGGGCAGCACAGGTCCGATCAAGCGCGCAATACTGGGGTCGCTGAGAGTGCACGCGTACGACTTCTCTTTACTGCGCTCGTTGTACAGGAGGCCAGTGGCGCAGACCGCGTTGCTTTTGGAAAGCTTGGCCTGCAGACAGAGGCAGCAGACATGCAGATACAGCAATTAAGGCACTCATATGACTCCTGTGTGCTGCGCTCAGTGTACCGCAGGCCTGGGTTGCACACAGCATTGCTGTTGGACAGTTTGGCCTGCATGCATAAGAAGCATACGGCAGAACAGAGCAGCGCTGGCGAGCGCGTGGCAGGGACTGCAACAGTCACTGCCACTGGAATGCTATGCTTGCAGCCTGCCATACTGCAGCGATCCTGCCACGGCTGCTGCCACTGCTGCTGCTGTGAGCTTGCCTCTGGCACGGCGGCTGCTGCTGCTTGCTGCTGCTTGCTGCTGCTGCAGTGTTTGATGCCAGTCTGTTAGGCAGCCGATCTGCTGCTGCTGGTAACTCAGCAACCCACTGGCAGTGCAGCAGCAGCAAGCTGCTGTGCTGTGTGTGGTGAAAGCCTCCCACAACGCCTCCGTCATACTAGGCGCCGTCACACTCGCTGCTACCGCTACCGCTGCTGCTGCTGCTGCTACTGCCAGCTGCTGCTGATATCATAGCTGCTGCCAGCCAAATCATACATGCCACTGCACTCGCAATCTCACCTGGCACGCCTTGTCAGCAGTGCAGAGTTCGCAGTTGGGCCCAGACCAGTCCGGTGCGTCGCACTTTTTGCAGGTCCTGGTGAACACATCAAACCCGTAGTTTGCAGGACAGGCGCCCCCCTGCGCCATCACTCCAGTGCTGTCACTGCTGCAGCCGCTGCTGTTGGTGCCGCTGCTGTCGATCAGCGAGAGGCTCCTGGTGCCGCTGCTGCTGCGGTAGATTGGGCACGTGCCTGATGCCAGCTCGCAGCGACCGCTTGCAGGATCGACTGCCCAGCCGCATTCGCACTCGCAGGCATAGCTGCTGTTTCCTGCAGCTGCCGCTGCTGCTGCGCTGCCAGTGGCTGCTGAGTTACTAACAGCTACGCAGCGACCGTAGGCACCACAGTCGCGAGGGCAGCCCAGCACCCCTGAGAGCTGCACCGTTCCTGCCAGCGTGAACGTCAGGCTGCCGTTCCAGGGGCGTCCACCTACGCTGCCGGTTGTCTTGGAGACGAAAGTAACGTTGAAATCTGGGATGGTGACGTTCAAATATGACGTCGGCTTAGCACCTGTCTGACCTGGCTGCGTTGTTACTGACAGGCTGGCAGTTGCTGGGCTGGTGGAGCGCTCGTTGGCCAATTGCTGCAGCTGCGGGCCACCTGTCATGACTGTGTCTGAGAATACGTGTCCGTCTGCTATTACTGCGGCCACGGTCAACAGCAGTGATGCCGCTGTCGCGCCAGGCTTTGATGTCAGTGTGACATTTAAGCTGAGGCTGCTCATGTTGAGTGGCAGGCCCATGACAGCCAGCTGCAGGTCTGGAGATACCTCCAGAGGCTTGTAATGGTAGGGGGAAGGCGCGGAGGTGATGGTGATTGGCCCAGCTGCGATTGCCTTCGCCCATGCCTGCTGGTTGGGTGGAGGGCAGCTGTCGCCAGGGATTTGGGCCCACATAGCCCCGACGAGGCTGTAGCGCGTGTCGACATCTATGGGAGCCACCGGAAAAGCTCCAGGCATCAGGGAAGCAGCTGATGCGCCATTGAAAGCAAGGCTCGAGCTTCCGATTTCTAGTCTGATTAGACAGCTGTCAGCCAACGGTACAGCCCCGAAAAGGCACAACAAAAGCACTACCAGCATATTGATGAGTGCCATGGTGGCCCTGCTGCCTTGCCTCGGTGAAAAGGCTGGTGCAGGGGGACAGTTCATTACTGGATACCCAACATCCGATCCGTGAGACAAATAGCTCAAGCAAAGCTGTTCTTGAAAAAATGTCGCCGGCGACAAATGACATGTGCCTCGAGACACCTGCCAACAAATTGGTTGAGTTGACAGGTGGTACCTGAAGCTGCAAGTGTGGGTTAGCGATCAAGCATATTGCACGTCTAGTCTGACCCGATATACAATTTTTTCTTTGGTTACCTTTTGTTCCAAGTCGTGTTTCGTGCGCATGCCCAAACCGAAGACCAAGGAAACTGCACCTGAGCAGTCCACTGTCGCCCGGCGTTCGTGTAGCCCGTTTCATCACCCCTGACCAGCTTTATACTGATTAAAGTCGTGTTGCAAACGCCTGGACACACTACACCAGCAGCACCCAGTCAGCAGTAACTGCTGCAGGAGCATAGGTCTGGTAGCCAGCAGGAGCAGAAGTCATGGCGTCAGCCCCGCCTGGAGATGCGCCTCCTGCGGTGTCTGAGGAGACCAAGCGGCGTGTGGCGGCTGCAAAGAGCTACATAGAGAACATGTACAAAGTGCAGCACCAGAACATCCAGGAGCGATACGCGCGGTGAGTGCTGGTTGACTGTTCAGCAGATAGTCATTTCGCCTTGGACGTCAAGTCTTGCTTCTTACAAGGTCTTGGGCTGATGTCGAGGAGCACAACAGACAGACTGATAAACAGCAGCTGTCGTATGTCCTGCAAGTTACCAGAACCTGCTGTGTACAGCAGGTGTGCACATCTCAGCAGCAACACAAGCAGAGTCTTATGGTTTGAGACGCCAGCGGCGATCAGTACATGTGTGTTGCAGTGTTGGCACCAGGCATCAGAAGCAATCGCACGTATGTGGTGATTGCCACTTCCACATGCATGCCGCAGCATGCTGACACATGCACCAGAATACTGCACAGCCACAAGGGCAGCAGAGGTACACAGACAGCATTTGTTCAGTGTGCATGGTGCAACTGAGAACCATCTTAGGCAGCGATACTCTCAACACAATACAGTGCCGTTCAGCATGCGGTACTGGTTGAGTTCTAGAGTGAAACAGCAACAGCACCGGCAGCGTCTTTTGAGTGAAGTTGTGTAAGCCAGTTCAGAGTTGCTTAAGCCAAATCATCACTTGTGGCAGCAATTGGCTGCTTCTGCATCACGTGCATGACTGCCCAGAGCAGCAGCACCTGCAGCGAGCGTGGAAGAGGCAGCAGCCGCTGATTGCGACCTGCAGGATCTGCACTAGACAAGAGCAGCAGCAATAGAGGCAGCAGCAGCGATAGAGTAACAATGCTCCTGCAGTCCGCCAGCTACATGTGCATTGCCTGAGCTGGGACAGGAGCGCTGCAGGCAGCAGGAGCAGCAGCTGCAATAGCGGTAGCGCAGACTGCGAGGGACGAGGCACCCTCATAACCAACTGTTGTCTATGCAACGCAAGTTGCATGCGGTGTCGCTTCGTAAACATTGAATTTTGGCTGTGTTTGCGGTTCCAGACGCTTTGTGCATGGATCAGGAATGCGACGTGAGAGCATGCCAGAAGCAGAAGCAGCCAAGATCCTGAGAGGGGTAAATGTAGCGGCAGAGCAACTACCACACACCTCGCACCCACCCCCGCAGCAGTGGCTTGCTCACAAGCATGCGTGCTATCACCAACTCGTTAGTGCTTACGGTCCTGCTGTTCCTGCAGGCGCTTTGCGCTTGAATCAGAGCTGCGGCGCGAAGGCATGCCAGAAGCAGAGGCAGCCAAGATCCTGGGGGAGCTTGAAAAGCGGGAGAGTGACTGCCATACACCTCACACCCACCCCCGTAGCAGTACTCTGCTTGCAAGCATGCGTGCTGCCGCCAACTCTTTTGCGCTTGCAATTTGCTCTTCCTGCAGGCGCTTTGCGCTTGAGTCAGAGCTGCGGCGCGAAGGCATGCCAGAAGCAGAAGCAGCCAAGATCCTGGGGGAGCTTGAAAAGCGAGAGAGCGACTACATGCGGCTGCAGCGCACACGCATGACAGCAGATGACTTTGAGCCACTGACAATCATTGGGCGTGGCGCGTTTGGCGAGGTGAGGGGTGTGCAGCGCATTGCAGTGCGATGGGGCAGTGCAGCGGGTAGGTCGGGCCAAGCTGCAGCGCACAGAAATGACAGCAGATGAGTTGGAGCAGCTGGACATCATTGGGCGTGGCGCGTTTGGCGAGGTGAGATCTCCAGGGGGGGTGCTGTGCTTGCTGCAGCGCATACGCACACACAGCACAGAGGTGGCAAAGGGGGGTTGCAGCGCACACGCATGACAGCAGACGACTTTGAGCCACTGACTATCATTGGGCGTGGCGCGTTTGGCAAGGTGAGACCACCGCTGGGGTGCTGTGCTTGCTGCAGCGCGTACGTAAGCACAGCGCAGGGGCGGCAGATGGGGGTTGCAGCGCACACACATGACAGCAGACGACTTTGAGCTGCTGACCATCATTGGGCGTGGCGCATTTGGCGAGGTGAGACCATCGGGGGGTTGCTTTGCTTGCTGCAGCGCGTACGTATGCACAGCGCAGGGGTGGCAAAGGGGGTGTTGCAGCGCACACGCATGACGGCAGACGTTGAGCCACTGACCATCATTGGGCGTGGCGCATTCGGCGAGGTGAGGTCTCTAGGGGCTGCTTTGCTTGCTGCAGCGCGTACGTACGCACAGTGCAGGGGTGGCAAAGGGGGTGCTGCAGCGCACACGCATGACAGCAGAGGATCTTGGGCCACTGATCAACTTTTTTGCTGCGTTTGGCGAGGTGCGCATTGTGCGCAAGCGCGGGACCGGCGAGGTGCTCGCGATGAAGAAGCTGACCAGCACTGCTGTGTGTGCATGCATGGCTCGTGCTTGCAGGTGCGCATTGTGCGCGAGCGCGGTACAGGCAAGATGCTCGCACTCAACAAGATGACCAGCACTCCTCTGTGTGAATGTGCATGCATGGCGCGTGCTTGCAGGCGCGCATCGTGCGCGAGTTCGGAACAGGCAAGATGCTTGCACCGAACAAGCTGACCAGCACTGCTGTGTGCGCATGCATGGCCTGTTGTTGCAGGTGCGCATCGTGCGCGAGCGCGGTACCGGCAAGGTGCTCGCAATGAAGAAGCTTCGCAAGGCTGAGATGCTGCGGCGCGGTCAGGTGGAGCATGTGAAGGCGGAGCGCAACGTGCTGGCTGAGGTGCACAGCCCCTACATCGTGAAGCTCTACTACTCCTTCCAGGTGCGCAATTGCAAGCAGCTGCCTTTGCAGCCTGTGGCGTGCATGTGTTATGGGCGTGCGTTGGACCCAAACTGTCTTGTTGGGGCCGGTATTGCGTTGAGGGGGTGAGTACAGAGAGGAAAAGACTGCAAGGGCAGGTGGGGCATGTATGAAAGCAGAGCGCAACGTGCTTGCTGAGGTGCACAGCCCTTACATCGTGAAGCTCTACTACTCCTTCCGGGTGAACAGCAGCTGTTCTGCGTAGTGTGGTTTTCAAATGACTCACGAAGTAACGCCTGCCTGCCTGCAACCATCCTGCCTGCCTGCAACCATCCTGCCTGCAACCATCCTGCCTGCCTGCAACCATCCTGCCTGCAACCATCCTGCCTGCAACCATCCTGCCTGCAACCATCCTGCCTGCCTGCAACCATCCTGCTGCCTGCAACCATCCTGCCTGCCTGCAACCATCCTGCCTGCAACCATCCTGCCTGCAACCATCCTGCCTGCCTGCAACCATCCAACCATCAGGAGTTCCTGTACCCTGTCGTCACCTGCCATGCGCTTGCTCTCCCATAAAGAACCTTTGTCAACGATTTTCCTCCTGCCGTGCTCTGCATTCACCTTGCAGGACGAGGAGTTCCTCTACTTGGTGATGGAGTACCTGCCAGGAGGAGACGTGATGGTGAGCAGCATGACAGACAAACACCGCTTACCTTGGTGTAAAGCGATACTAGGGCTGCATGCATGGCTAACATACATACACAGACAGGCACCGCACCCCTCTGAGCACATCAGCACCAGGGCTGCATGCATTGCAGCATTCCTTGCATGTCTTGAGTCTACCTCAATGCACTGCAAAGCATGCAGCCACTTGGGTGCTGCTGCTGTGGTTTGATCAGCAGGCATATCAACGCAGCAACATGGCCAGCACCTCATGCCCGACATCTGTTCATTGCTGAGCCGTCAGGGGGTGAGTGAGTGAGTGTCTCCCCAAGCGCCTGGGTGAATGGGTGAGGTAAGGCTAAAGAGTACGTGTGTTGACAATGCTGATTGCTCAATTTGTGCCGCACTTCTCGTGTGTTGTGCTTGCAGACGCTCCTGATGCGCAAGGACATCCTGAGTGCGCGCTTCTACAATGCCAACCCCTCACGCGCAATCTCTGGCTCAAGTTGCTATGCATTGCTGTGCTTTCTTGTCTTGCATGCAGACGCTGCTGATGCGCAAGGATATTCTGAGTGAGGAGGAGGCGCGCTTGTTGCAGCAGCAACACTTCTACACCTCACCCTTGGTACCTGCTATTTGCTGGATTAGGAAGTATCAACTGCTGCGCTGTTTATGCTGTGCAGACGCTGCTGATGCGCAAGGACATCCTGAGTGAGGAGGAGGCGCGCTTGTTGCAGCAGCAACACTTCTACACCCCACCCTTGGTACCTGCTGTTTGCTGAAATTTAAGTAGTTATTGCTGTGCTTCTTGTGTCCTGCAGACGCTGCTGATGCGCAAGGACATCCTGAGTGAGGAGGAGGCGCGCTTGTTGCAGCAGCAACACTTCTACACCCCACCCTTGGTACCTGCTGTTTGCTGAAATTTAAGTAGTTATTGCTGTGCTTCTTGTGTCCTGCAGACGCTGCTGATGCACAAGGACATCCTGAGTGAGGAGGAGGCGCGCTTGTTGCAGCAGCAACACTTCTACACCCCACCCTTGGTACCTGCTGTTTGCTGAAATTTAAGTAGTTATTGCTGTGCTTCTTGTGTCCTGCAGACGCTGCTGATGCGCAAGCACATCCTGAGTGAGGAGGAGGCGCGCTTCATGCACCAGCAACACTTTTATACCTCAACCTGGGTACCTGCTGTTTGCTGGATTATCAGTACTTGCTGCTGCGCTTGTTATGCTCTGCAGACGCTGCTGATGCGCAAGGACATCCTGAGTGAGGAGGAGGCGCGCTTCTACACTGCGCAGACAGTGCTGGCCATCGACAGCATCCACGGCCACAACTACATCCACAGGTGAGCTGCAGCAGCAGCATGTCTTACGTCATGTTATGTTGCGGTATGTTGCGCTACGTTGGGTGACGTAACGCAGCATCCACAGTCACAACTACATCCGCAGGTGCAACATAGTCTTCCATGCAAGCAGGCACATGAGCCAGGCAGCTTGCTGCTGGGTCAACGGCATCGTGTCAAGCTGAAGATTGTTTGGAAAGCAGCTTGTTGTTGACTGACTGCTCTCAGCTCCTGACATGCTGCTTGCAGGGACATCAAGCCTGACAAATTGCTGCTAGATCAGCGGGGGCATGTCAAGCTGAGCGACTTTGGACTGTGCACGCTGTATTTCCCAACTGCTGACACGCGCATTGCGCTGCTGCTGCTGCTGTTGCTGTGGACATGCTGCATGCAGGGACATCAAGCCTGACAACTTGTTGCTAGATCAGCGGGGGCATGTCAAGCTGAGCGACTTTGGACTGTGCACGCTGTATCTCCCACCTGCTGACACGCACATTGCGCTACTGCTGCTGCTGCTGCTGCTGCGGCTCATGTGCACGCTTGCAGGGACATCAAGCCTGACAACTTGCTGCTAGACCAGCGGGGGCATGTCAAGCTGAGCGACTTTGGACTGTGCAAGCCTGTGGACGTTAGCAGCCTGCCTACTCTGCGTGAAGGAGAAGAGTTTACAGATGCCAACGGCAACGCACCATCAGCCACAGCATCAACACGCACACAGGTATGCGGACGGCAGCGCATGAAGCCTTTCTTTTGGGCCATACGTGCAGCTGCTGTGTGCTGTGGTGGCGATGGATTGGTGTTGTAGATTGGAATGCAGTGGCGGTGGCGTCAGCAGCCTACTTACGCTGCGGCAGGGGGGCAGGAGCCCACAGGTGTGAATGGCAATTTGCGCCATTAACCACAGAATCAACACGCACACAGGTATATGCGGACGGCAGCGCCGAATGTGAAGCCCTTCTGGTGGGCCATACATGCAGCCGGTGTGCTGTGGTGTTGATGGATTGGTGTTGTAGTTTAGAATGCGGTGGTGGTGGCGTCAGCAGCCTGGCTACTCTGCGTGACAGAGAACAGTTCACGGATGCGAATGGCAACGCACCGTCAGCCACAGCATCAACACGCACACAGGTATGCGGACGGCAGCCTGGAAGCCTTTTTTTGGGCCATACATGCAGCCGGTCTGTGCGGTGGTGTTGATGGATTGGTGTTGTAGATTGGAATGCAGTGGTGGTGGCGTCAGCAGCCTGCCTACACTGCGGGAGGGGGGCAGCATCACAGATGCGAATGGCAACGCACCATCAGCCACAGCATCAACACGCACACAGGTATGCGGACGGCAGCGGTTTGAAAAGCAATGTCATATTGCGACGGGCTACCGCTGGTTGCCGTACAGCTCAAGCTATTGGTGGTTTCTTGTCGTGCTTACACCAGGTATGCGGACGGCGGCGCCGAAGCCTTTCTTTGGGGGTCATACATGCAGCCGGTGTGCTGTGGTGTGGACAGATTGTGTGTTGTAGTTTGGAATGCAGTGGTGGTGGTGTCAGCAGCCTACTTACGCTGCGGCAGGGGGGCAGGAGTTCACAGGTGCGATTGGCAACGCACCATCAGCCACAGCATCAACATCCACACAAGTATGCGGACGGCAGCGCCGAATGTGAGCCCTTCGTCTGGGCCATACATGCAGCCGGTGATGGTGTGCTGTGATGTTGATGGATTGGTGTTGTAGTTTGGAATGCAGAGGCGGTGGCGTCAGCAGCCTGCCTACACTGCGGGGGGGGGGGGGCAGGAGTCCCAGGTGCGAATGGCAACGCACCATCAACCATAGCATCAACACGCACACAGGTAGGCGGACAGCGGCGTTGAAGCCCTTCGTTTGGGCCATACATGCAGCTGGTGTGCTGTGGTGTTGATGGATCGGTGTCTTAGTTTGGAATGCAGTGGTGGTGGCGTCAGCAGCCTGCCTACACTGCGGGAGGGGGGCAGCATCACAGATGCCAACGGCAACGCGCCGTTAACCACAGCATCAACACGCACACAGTTATATGCGGACGGCAGCTCTGAAGCCGTTCTGTTGGGACATACATGCAGCCGGTGTGTGCTGTGGTGTGGACGGATTGGTGTTGCAGTTGGAATGCAGTGGTAGTGGTGGTCAGCAGACTGCCTACTCTGCGGGAGTGCGGCAGCAGTTCCCAGGTGTCAATGGCAACGCACCATCAGCCACAGCATCAACACGCACACAGGTAGGCCGACAGCATCGCCGAAGCCCTTCTTTTGAGCCATAAATGTAGCCGGTGTCCTGCGGGTTGATGCCTGCTGTGTTGATGGATTTGTTTTGTGAGTTTCTTCCAATCATCGCTGCTGCTGCTGCTGCAGGCTGAGCAGCTGGAGCACTGGCAGCGCAACAGGCGGCAGCTGGCCTTCAGCACTGTGGGCACGCCAGACTACATCGCACCAGAGGTGCGGCGTGTAGCTTTCTTTGCGAGTTCATTGCGAGAGGTGCAGCTGCACTGAATAGCAGCCGGCAGTTAGGACGGTGGGCACGCTACACTACATTGCACCAGAGGTGAGGCGTGTATTTGTAGCAGCTGATGAGCAGGCATGATGGTTGCATGCAAAAACTGCAGTAGTATTTTTCATGAGCTGGTGCTTATGACTGGCTTGGCCAGACATTGCAGGAGTTGCAGAGCGACGGTAGTTGGTGGGAAGCACACTTCCCTTTTAGAGCTGCTGTTGTCAGCGTGCAGTGGCCGGAGTCAAAGCCACCACTGCTGCTTTTGCTGCTGCAACTCTGCTGATGCCCTCAGGTGCTGCTGAAGAAGGGCTACGGCATGCCAGTACATTTTCAAACCTACCACCACTGCTGTTGCTGCTGTTGCTGCTGCTGCTGCTGCGACTCTGCTGCTGCTCCTAGGTGCTGCTGAAGAAGGGCTACAGCACGCCAGTACATTTTCAAACCTACCACCACTGCTGTTGCTGCTGCTGCTGCTGCTGCTGCTGCTGCTGCTGCGACTCTGCTGCTGCTCCTAGGTGCTGCTGAAGAAGGGCTACGGCACGCCAGTACTTTGTCAAACCTGCCACTGCTGCTGCTGCTGCTGCTCCCAGGTGCTGCTGGAGAAGGGCTGCGGCATGCCACTACATTGTTAAACCTACCACCGCTGCTGTTGCTGCTGCTGCTGCTGCTGCTCCCAGGTGCTGCTGAAGAAGGGCTACGGCATGGAGTGCGACTGGTTCAGCTTAGGTGCCATCCTGTACGAGATGCTCATAGGTGGGCAGGGTTTTTGCGACTGTGGTGGAGTTTATGTGCTCCAGCGGTGGGTGTGTGGTGTTGTGTGCTGTGCGCGTGCGCGTGCGTGCTATCGTACACGGTGCATGTCGCATGGCATGCAGTGCGTGTCGTGGTGCCTAGACGTTATCTCGTGCGAGATGCTCGTAGGTGCGTGTGCTGTGTTGCATTAGGGCTTGACGTTGTACTGCATGTTGCCCGCAGGCTACCCTCCCTTCTACAGCGATGACCCGCTGACGACGTGCCGCAAGATCGTCAACTGGCGGCTCTTCCTCAAGTTTCCTCAGGAGACTGCCATCAGCCCAGCAGGTGCGGCCGTGTGTGCCTTCTGGTGCTATATGTGTGAATGTTCTTGTTGGGCAACTGTAATGTTCTTCAGTTAGTCCCCGCCGGTGGTTGCCATCATAGAGGTTGAGTTATGGAGGAAGTGGAGTTCACCGTAATCAAGTTCCCGCAGGAGATCGCCATCAGCCCAGCAGGTGTGACCGTGCACGTCTTTTTGTTGCAACTGTGCGAATCTTGGCCTCATGTTTGAATTAGGGGGATCAATAAGAACCTATCCACCTACAGCAGTCTCTCAGCCAACTTGAATGCATGAAGTTTCTTGTGATACCACTGGCACACACCTTGCATGAGAGCGTGTGCTACATCAACCAATCACCTGGCAGAAACTCAGCATGATTTAGCAGCTGCAGGGGCAAGTGAAGATATTTGCACGTTGCTGTGTGCCAACATCTTGGTGGCTGTTTCACAGCATGCTACTTGCACAACCGTGCAGCAGCACCATTAATAAATAACTAGGTGTACTGCAAAGTGACTGCCAATTGCTTTAGCGGACGCGCTCGGGCATGGCTGCTCTGTTGGCAAAGCAGCAGCAGGTGTGAAAGATGCAGCAGGCTCGGAGTGACACCCCAGCTGCTTATCGATGCATGCACGTCCTCGCGGCATAACAGCAAAGCGCACGCATTGTATCGAAAACATGATTCGATTAACTATCGTTTATAGCAGCTCGCTCGGCAATGTGCTTCGATTTCGCAATGTTGTCGATGTTTTCACCGAGGCACTCTGCGAAGTGCCACTGACAGCAGCCCAGTCAGCACCTGCTGCTGCCAGCACAGACAGGCACAAACAAGCAGGATCGAAGTTCTGAACCAAAAGCCTAAACACTCGTCTGCCAGGCTGCCAGTGGCAGGCACCATAGCTCAAACACAGCAGCCATTCCTCTGTTAGGGTACTTGCCTGCAGGTGGTCAGGAACATTGTGATCCGCCTGAATCTTGGGGCAGTGTACAAATCTTTCATGCAGTTCCCGCAGGAGACCGCCATCAGCCCAGCAGGTGCGGCCGTGCATGTCTTTTTGTTGCAACTGTGCGAATCTTGGCCTCATGTTTGAATCTTGGGGCAGTGTACAGTTCTTTCATGAATTATTTGCAGGAGATCGCCATCAGCCCAGCAGGTGAATAACCGTGTGTGCCTTTTTGTTGTAACGTGTGAAATTGTTCCGACGTGCGAGTATTGTTCCAATGTTTGAATCTAGGGAACGTGGAAATATATTTGATCTCTATTGATTTGCCAGCAGGACTTTGCCGGCAGCCTAGCAGGTGTGACAGTGATGCCTTGTTGCTGCAACTGTGTGGATCGGCGTCTTGGAAAAGTGTGATGTTCTTCGACTGCAGCTTGCAGCCTCTTTGCTCTCAGCTGCCTATCAGTCAGTAGTCTACCAAATGGATGTTCAGTATGGTTTGCCTGCTGCTGCTGCTGCAGCCAAGGACCTCATCCAGCGGCTGATGTGTGACGTGGATGACCGGCTGGGCACCAACGGCGTGCAGGTGCGTGGCAGATCGCTTGCAGTCGCTCTACACTAAGGGTTGGGTTAGCCATGATGCGCAGTTGAACGCTTGAGGCTGCTGCTGCTGCTCCTGCTGCATGCTGCAAGATCAGCAAGATCACGACATCCTATTCTTGCTGCTATGCTTCAAGCACTGCAGTTGATCAAGTCTCACCCCTTTTTTGAGGGCGTTGACTGTTCCGGTCTGCATGCAAGTGCTGCACCCACCCACCATGCATGTGCACACTTGTGAGCGTATTACTCACACCCACTGGCCCCTGCCTGACACGTGCAGGAGATCCAGTCGCCCCCCGTTTCTGAGGGCGTCGACTGGGCCCGTCTGCATGCGCACGCTGCGCCCACCCACCATGCATGTGCACACTTGTGAGCATATCACTCACACCCACTCGCCCCTCTTCAACCACTGCAGGAGATTAAGTCTCACCCCTTCTTTGATGGTGTTGACTGGGCCCGTCTGCATGAGCGCGACGCGCCATACGTGCCGCGCGTTGACCACGAGCTGGACACGCAGAACTTTGAGCGCTTCGATGAAGACATGAACATGAACTCGCCAGGTGGGGACAGGTTGCGTGCACATGCTGTTTGCCCCTGGTATATCAGCATTTGGAGGTGTATATGGGGCTGCGCCTGAAGCTTGCAGGACCTTCCGCCATGCACAAGTGTATTGTGCCTGACAGATTTAATCAGTCAGCAATGCCGTGCCTTGCATTTAGCTGACACCATCATGCTGTGCTCAGTGCTGCTGCTGCTGCTGCTACTGCTGCTGCTGCTGCCATTCCCATCCTCATCCTCATCCTCGTTCCCCGCAGCTGCCGCTATGCGCAAGTGGAACGTGGCTGACCCTCACTTCATTGGCTAAACTAAAGAGGACTTGCCTTGTGTTTGCCCAACAGCAACTTGCTGTGCTCACTGCTACTGCTGCTGCTGCCATGTCATTCTCACTGCCCGCAGCTGCCGCCATGCGCAAGTGGAATGTGGCTGACCCTCACTTCATTGGCTACACCTACAAGAATTGGGAGGCCGTGCATTCAGGTGGAGAGCTGCCCCCCGAACTTGCAGCAGTGCAGATGAAAAGGAAGACGCCTGCGCGGCCTACGCTGCAGCAGCTGCAGAGCAACCTGCAGGCGATGGGCATCGGCAGCGAAGCACAGCAGCAGCAGCAGCAGCAAGCACAGCAGCAGCAGCAGCAGCAAGCACAGCAGCAGCAGCACCACCAAGGGTAAAGGATATCCCGCTACATTCAGGTGGAGAGGTGCCTCCTGAACTTGCAGCAGTGCAGATGGTCCTCAGACAGCAGCACAGCTCACACTGCAGCAGGCTGCAGATTACAAACCCCGAAGCGATAGGCATCAGGACTAACGCTCAGCAGCAGCAGCAGCACCAATGTTGAAGCACGTCACTAATCTCTC
Source organism: Tetradesmus lagerheimii (assembly GCA_902809745.2). Classification (NCBI taxonomy): domain Eukaryota; kingdom Viridiplantae; phylum Chlorophyta; class Chlorophyceae; order Sphaeropleales; family Scenedesmaceae; genus Tetradesmus; species Tetradesmus lagerheimii. The sequence continues at coordinate 32,587 of CADDIJ020002849.1, forward strand.
CTGGAGAGCTGCCTTTGTGCTGCAGCACTGCAGGCAGAAGACAGCAGTAGCAGCAGCAACAGCTGCAGGACAGCGCCCTACCAGTGCTCGCCCACAGTTTCGTCCCTGTTGCTTATGCTTTTGCAGCATCACGGCATGCAGCTGCATAGCATGGCTGTGCGGCGTCTATGGAAGCGCGACCGTGCCAGTTCCATATGTACCTGCAAGTCCTTGTCTGCAGCTGTGTGACTGTGTGGTGTATCATGCGCTGCTGGTTTGTCTCGTGGGTTTTACTTTTCCTTGGGCATCTCTGTCTGGGGTGTGTCACGGCCTCCAGCATACACAGGACCTTGGCCAGTTGTAGGACTATCAGGCCTGCTGTTGGTGCGTGATGCGACACAGTGATCATTACGGTCCATCCGGTCATGCATGTCTCACCAGCTAGACAGCCCAGCCAGTTGGCTGATTCTGGCATCGTTTGGAACGGTGTGCCTGTGCCTGTTGTATCAGAGTACTGCTACCTTGGCCTGTGGTTCAACAATGCCTGCAACTGGAATACGCACTTTGAGAAGATGTTGGCAAAAGTGCATCGTGTGAAGGGTGGGCTCATGCCAGTCTGGAAGAGCCAGCTCATCAGCGTGGAAGTAAAGCGTATCATTCTGCTTACATGCGTTCGCCCGATTGTTGAATATGGCAGCGAGGTCTGGTTTCCGTCAACTGCAAGGCAACTGCAACAGATTGACAAAGTGCAGACTGACACCATCAAGTGCTCAATGCGTTGTGGCAAGGAGCGCCCTTGCACTTCACTTGTTCTGGCTGAATGGGGTGTGAAGCCATTGCACATGTGGCTTCATCAGAGGGCGATGGAGTATTACTTTAGGGTCCAGCGTATGCAGAATTCGCGTTTGCCACGTCAGGTTTTCTCAGCTGAGTGGAGGCGCCCTAGTGGTGCTGTTGCGGTGACACCTTGGCATAAGTATGTGCAGAGTTTGCTTTGCAAGTACGGTGTGGATGTTGAGGCGGCGGCTGATCGAGCTAATGCGTGCAAGAATCACATCAACCGTCAGGTCAGGAAGCTGCATGCAGACAGAATTGTTTGTGAATCACTGCAGCACTCTACTTTGAGCCGTTACATCACGCATGTGCACCCTACACATGCTGATACCATGCATTTTAAAAGGGCTAGGCCCTTTTTGTGTTCTGGTGCGCCAACGCGTGGTATTGAGTTGCTGATGCGTGTTCGAATGGGCTGTCTTTGCGTGCATGAGCGTACCAGTTGTTATGGTGGCAGCAGAGCTGATTCTAACACAGCATGTCCTGCTTGTGGTCAGGGTGTTGAGTCTTTGTCACATCTGATGTTTGATTGTCCCGCTACTTCTGCTCAGAGGGATACTATGCTTGATGAAGTTCGGTCTGTTTTGCGTGATGTTGCTGGCGGCGCTGAAAAATTGCGCAATGTGTTGTCGTTGACTGATGCATCCACCAAGTTGTTGCGTTTTGTTTCTGATGATATTTGGGATAGTAGGGGGGTGTGCCGAGTGATATCTAGGAGCATTGCTGAGTATCTTGTCCAAGCTTGGGATGTGCGTAATATTTGCAAACACAATGGAGCAGTGCTCCCTCTTTCTTCCGCTCCTGAGGGGCGCGGGGCCGATGGCGTTGATGCTATGGCTTAATGGGTAACATGATGATGATGATGACGGTCCATCCGGTGCGATGATCGCACCGCTGGTGTGTATCAAGGTTAGCATCCAAAATGTAAAATGTAGCTGGTCAGGTGTACACCCACGTCTGTAGCGCGTGCCTCATTCTACAGAAGCAGCAAATTGCATGGCGCTACAACTTCTTGAAATCGCAGCAATGCTGCAATGGCTTGCACGCGCCGCTGATCAGCGGTGCACCATGCATGATGGCACCTGCAGTGGTTACTTCACAGTTGCTGGCATTCTGACGTGGCATGGCACCTACATCATGGGCCTGCACTGCAAGTACGGGCCTTCCTGGTCATGTGCTGACTGCTCGGTGCCAGAGCATTTAAAGAAGAAGAAGAGGGGTTACACGGTGTGTTCAAGCGGCTACGCCGCAACGGACACCAGCTGGAAAAAGGATGCTGCGAACAGCTCAGCTCTGACTGTCACTCAAAAAGAGGCTGAACCCCAGAAAGCCAGAAGAAGAAGAAGAAGAAGAGGGGTTACACGGTGTGTTCAAGCGGCTACGCCACAACGGACACCAGCTGGAAAAAGGATGCTGCGAACAGCTCAGCTCTGACTGTCACTCAAAAAGAGGCTGAACCCCAGATAAACAGCCCCTGTGTGAGGCATGACCTTTGTTGTAAAAGCACAAATAGTCTTTCTCATCACACGCAATGTTGTTGTATCAGATAGTATCTGATCATGCAAGCAGTAGTCTAAGCAGTGTCAGTGACAGCAATCTATACATGTTGCAGTACAGGTGACGGGCTGAAGTCGGGCGTCGGACATCAGCTCAGGAAAAGCAGGTCTGACTCAAGGCAGCTGATAGGAGATGCAGGCAGAGGAAAGACCAGCTGCTGAGGGTGGGACACGGCTGCATTTCACAGCAGGCCTGCAGTGACCCTACAGCTTCCATCTGAAGATAGACTGGCCGCCACTGGTGGATAAGGTGTAGAGCATGAAAACAAAGCCTAAAACTTTCATACATGGGCGGTCATCTGCGAACCACACACAAGCCATTGCCAAGGAACACAGTGTGCCAAGCTACGGCTGACATATGAGCAGTTGAATCCTATGTCGACGAGGCACCCGAGCTGTAGCAGCAAAGTCTGCAAGTGCATCCCTAAAACTACCGACTGCCGCTCGCACTGCAACTTGTTCTACCAGCACAGGCACATTCAGCTGTTGAGAGACCGCCCAAGCCACCCTGCGGCCATGCTCAAATTGCCCCCCCCCAGGGCATGTCATGGTGAGGGGCACATGCCAACCACAAAGCGCTGCATGGCAGGCTTGCACCTGCCGCCAACAAGTTGAATGCACGCAGCTGACTTTCCACCTCTTTACGTACAGCAACAGGACATGTCCAGAAATGATGCTCCACACCTGGCCCAACCGCTGAACAAGCTGCACATCCCGTAGCCAGCTGCATGCGCTGTGCTGTAGGGAAGGCATTCAAAGCCAGGCGCCACGCAGCCTCTTTGTAAGCGTTAGCCACCCTGACACCCCACCAGCGAGACAACACCAACCGCACAACAGGCAGCTGGGCTCCAGCTGGGAGGCCATCCAACGTTCTAACACTGTCCAAATCAGCAGCATGACGGGGAGTAATAGCATCAAGTGCTCGCAAACGTTGCAGCTTCGTAGCAGTAGCAACAGTTAGGTCAGCTAGATGGATGACAGCATTCGCATCGCCGCCTGGTCGTTCCCAGCCCAAATCAGCACACAATGTTTCACGAGCAAGTAAAAGGTCTCCAGGGGAGATAAAGGATAGCTGTGCAATGCTGTCACCAGCAGCCAGGGCTGATGCCAGGTGAGCGCGTGCAGCAGTAACCCACACGTGGGGGACCAGCTGCAACAAAGCTTGCACATGCTGAAGAGCCAGCTGCCTATCAGCATACTGCGGCCTGCTGTTAAACCAGGGGCCCCAGATTTCGCGCTCATACGCTGACCGCTGAGCTGACAGCCCGGGCAAGGCACATACTCGTGCCAACTCTGACGCGGGCAGCACTACCTGACCAAGAGACTGTAACTTCGGCAGCTGCAGCAGGCCAAAAGCAGCCACACTCTCAAGACCAACAAACACCCTCCGTTGCTGATAACACCACTGCCAATCCTGTGGCACAGCAAAAATGGGATTAACCCATAGCGGTGCATGCCAACACAACTCTTCAACATCCAAAGCGTCAGAGCCGACATGGCGGAGGGGGGGCAGAGCCCGCCAACCCAACGCCATCGCACGCAATGCTGAAGGCAGGCAGGCATCCGCGGGAGCAGAAGGAAATAGATGATGGCGGCTACACAACAACAGACCCCAAGGGCTGCTGCTAGCAGCGCGCGTGCATGGTTCAGTTGCTGCCGCCCAACGTGGCCACAACTCACGAGCCACAGCCACCCAGGGGGCAGTGCCACCTTTCAAGAAAGGCAGCGCGTCACATGCCCAACGCGACAACAGGTGGTGCTGGACTGGCAGCAAGCCAAATCCCCCACACTTGGGATGCGCTGCCATACAATCACCTGCAATACCAGGGGCCCGTCGCAAATCGTCGTCAGGCCCCAGCCCAGCATCCACTAGCGCTGCTGTCCATTTACTGAGCTTTTCCGTCACTTCAACAGGCATGTGACCAGCAAACTGAGCTGCATACAAAAAAAGTGGACAATGCATATGCGTTTGCGGCAAAAGCCCTACCAAAGGCTGACAGTTTGGAGATGCGGCTGATGTTCTGCATGCGGTGTCGCACAACCTCCAACCTGCCCTCCCAGTTCACACTGCTCTTGCCACACTTGTCGAAAAAAACGCCCAACGACTTCGCCTTTGCCAACACTTGCATAGTCCCCAATGCAGGTGCAGCGCCACCTGGCGCAGCAGCCTGAGCTGGCTGCTGCCCGATATGCAGCAGACGCGTTTTGGTAGGGTTTAGACACTGACCGGAGGCTTTGGCAAAGTCAGACATGCAGGACATAAAAGTGGGGACATCAGCTAACGAGAGCAAAAATACCTCAGCGTCGTCAGCATACTGCGCCGCCGCAAGCTGCTGACTAGCTGCAACGATGCCAATGCCCCTCTGCTTCAAAAAGCACAGCAACGCCTGTCCCACAAACAAATATAATAAAGGGGCCAGGGGGCAGCCTTGGCGCACCCCGGCGTCACAACGATAGAAAGGGCTGCAAAAACCATTCGCTGTTGCACACGTGTATGTGTCTGACAGCAGCACACGCATCCAACTCACAAACCCATCCCCTATGCCTAGAGCTGCTGCCACATCATACAAAAGAGATCTATCAACAGTATCGTATGCCTTAGCAACGTCCGTAAACACAACCACCGCCATGCTTTGCTCTTCATGCAACAGTGCAGGCAGTAACTGCAACAACCGAATGCTGTCCCCAATGTGCCTATGCTGCAGAAACGCTGACTGTGCTGGATGCACAACTTCCCCTTCAACTGCAAGCAGGCGATTGGCTAGGATTTTTGCCAGCACTTTATAATCGTAATTAAGCAGCTGTATTGGCCGAAAGGCTGCTGGGTCAGCTGCATCACCACCAGGCTTCAAGACAGGCAAGATGACACCGTCAAAAACACCAGCCGGCACACGCTGCGACGCGCCAATAGCTGAATACAATGCTGCCAACAAAGGCGCAAACTGCTGTCACTGCGCCCGATATTGTCTGAAGAACTCCACAGGGATCCCATCCAGGCCAGGTGCCTTGCCAGGGGCAGTGCGAGATATGGCTGATAGCACCTCCTCTACCGAAATTGCAGCGTCACCCAGGCGGTCCGCTGCTGCTGCACCCAAGCGCTGAGAGTGCTGCGTCACTGCCTGCAAGACTGCTTGGCGGGCTGTTGGCTGCACCTGCGGCGCTACAGTAAGGGTTGCATATCGGCTGCCTATGATGCGGCCTAAGCTCACACCATCGCGCACCAGATGACCACTGCCTGGGGCGTGCAGGCCAGAGATGAAAGTGGCTCCTTTAGGGGGTTTGAGGATCCGTGTCATGGCAGGTCAGGCCGCTCGCCCTGATGAACCCACTGCTGGCGGCGGCGCTGGCGCTGGCGCTCCTCCTGCTGTTGCTGTAGCTCAGCCAGCTGCGTCCTGGCCTGCACTACAGACGCCAGCGCGGCTGGCAGCGCCGCATCACTGCATGCTTCAAGCTGCGCATGCGCCGTCAACACGGCTGTCACTGCTGCTGCGTGCTGTGCTGCTGGAGGTTGTGCTGTTTGCGCCTGCCTGGCTGAGCTCCAGGATCTTAGCTGCCAACTGCTTTTTAAATGCTGGCCACCATGGCGTGACAACGGCTGCCGCGTCTGTGGGCGGCTGTTGAGAGACCAGCCAGTGCTGCATAGCTGCCCTGCAGGCAGCGGTTGCTTGGAACGACATACGCAGCCGCTGCAGGCCAGGCCCCAACACGCCTGGTCCTTGCGGCTGCAGCTGTGCCATAACAAGCGAATGGTCACTCAGTGTTGCGCCCCAGAAAGCCAGAGCATTTGCTGGGCAGCCCGCCACGGTGTGGCATTTAACCAAGTTGCCAAGCCAGGTTGATGAGGGGCGTGACGTTAAACACGTGGCGCAGTGGTGATGACGGACGAGCAGTGGCCGAAAGGTTGCAGGTTCGATTCTGAGCCTAAGCAGCATGTCCCTGGACTCAGGGATACAGTCGACGAAAGCCAAAGGAAGGATGCTGCTAATGTCCTCGCGACTCTCCGCAGTACTCCGTCGATTGCTGGCTATATACAAACTGGCCCTGCTAGGTATGCAGTCCACCGTATGGGGTGATTCCCAAATGCTGCCTAGTAAGGGGTGTAAGGGTCTGGGTGGTCCACCTTACACCGAAAATAGAGAGAATAATCAGTCTGCTTTCCGCCTCCCCAGTGGGTGAGTCGCGGTTGCCGATGCCGAAAGGTATGGCTTACAAGGATTGATTATTATTATTTATGAGGGGCATGACCGTCATGCAGGCTGTAGCAAGATTCTGTGACCCGTACGCCCCCCTGCTTTGTGCTAATTTATTCAGCCATCCAATGACGGTTACTGGCTGCTGTACCACCGGCGCCATGCTGTGCATGCTTGTAGCAAGCGGTACTGCTGGCTGGGTGACCGCTGATGTCCGATGAGAGTGCAACACTCATGAGTGCAATTCAGGACAAGATCGCAGTACAGTGCGCTTGCAGCTGTCGTGCAGGCAAGGTGTTCTGCATTTTTCTGTTGTGTTTGTGCCTTTTGTTTGACCGTCCAGAAACACAGCGCTACCTCGGGTCATGCAACGTACATTTGTGCGACCTGCCGCAGGCCTCAACCTCCACAACAACCGTTTCATCGGAACGAGACAGGTTTCCCTGCCAGTCGGACATAGCCACAGGTTTGCGAGGTGTTTCGGCCTGACCTGCCAAGAGCCCAATCTTTGGTCTGTTCAAGCTTCCATGCTGCGTTCCACGCGTACGTCGCAACGCCCGGCGAAGAAATGCGTGAATGCTGCAGCAGGCCATCGGCAGTATATATTGGCCCTTTGGTTTCGGTAGCATGTACAGCAGTCATACGTCCCTTCTGTGAACCCAACAGCCATCCCAGACAGCACACCATCATCGGCAGTACGCTGACTTTCACCCGGCCACCTGCCATCAGTGACGTCGAAGCCACCATGATTCGCTCTGGCGCATTCTTGGCAGTGGTGCTGGTCGGCTGCCTGTGCGCGGCGCCCGTGAGTGCCTCGTGCGTCTGCATGCCTTGCCTCAATGCTGTACATGTACATGCTGCACATCAAGGCCATGCTGTTGGATGTCGGCATAACGCACGCATTGACGGTACTCGGACATGTATAATATAGTCGCATCAATCCCTTTGCCGAGTCGAACATTAAGCATGCACTTGCTGCTGCACACTGTGAAATGTTCGTGCAAATCTGGGAGTCTGACTGCCCGCTGCCTGCTGCTGCTGCTTCGTGCATGCCTTGCAGACCCTCATTGAAGCTTCAAGTCCCCGCAAACTTCTGGTGAGTTGGATACGGTGGACTTGATGTGATATGGTGGACTTGATATGATACGGTGGACTTGATATGATATGGTGGACTTGATGTGATACAGTGGACTTGATATGATACGGTGGACTTGATATGATATGGTGGACTTGATGTGATATGGTGGACTTGATGTGATACGGTGGACTTGATGTGATACGGTGGACTTGATGTGATATGGTGGTCTTGATGTGATGAGAGACACACGCGCATGCAGCAAAGTATGCAGCAGCATCCTGCTGCAAGTGTGCACACCAGGCAGTACAATGTGCAGCCTGCGGGCAGTGATCAGAAGGGGCTTCTGCCCCATGCAGAGCATCATGCATGGCATGTTGTTCTCGCCATATGACTGATGTCGGTTTTGTGCATGCCACTACCCATCAGGTAAAGCAAGATGCACGCTGCTGCTGATACAGTTGATTGTCAACACATGGCATGCGAGTAAAGCTAGCAGCGCTGTGACAGTCCTAATAGCTTGTGCTGTGTGGTGTGTCATGGCGGCAGCAGCAGCTTCACAAGCTCAGCAGTCGCTGCAGTACTGTAGTTTTAGTCCATTGGCAGCCTACAGCTATTACGACTGTGATTAGCATGCCATGTCACTTCCGTCCATCAGGCACTGCACGACCCACTGACCAATGTCTACCCGCCTCCGCTTGCTGCTGCTGCTGCTGCGCAACACCCCCCCCCCAACCCCCACTGTCTTTCCTCCCTTGCAGCAAGACGATGGGCCAGATCGCGTCCTGGATGGCGCTATTGGCCAGATGACCGGAGGTGCTGTTGATGCCGACATTGGCTTCGGAAATGGCAATGTGGCAGGCTTTGCTGCAGCAGGGGATGCTGATGCCGGCTTCGCAGTTGGCGAATTCAACGATGACGCTGATAACGTTGGCATCGAGGCCGATGCTGGTGTTGGCGACCGGGGTCGCCATTTTGCAGCCGGTATCAACGATGACGGCCCCTTCGCATAAAAGGGCCCCGCCGCCGCTGAAGACAGGATCGCAAGTCGCCTTTTTGGCAGCGGCAGGGAGGATGGCGACAAGTAAACTGGTGAGTGCTTGTGTGCTATAATCTGAATGTGTGCCAGCCCTGACAGGGCTCCGCTGCTATGTTGTGGCATAGTGCTCTTCAGTTGTTACATGCTTCAGATCTTTAGAGCCACTCCTATTGGAATGCTAGCTGTTTAGCAGTGCAAGAGTATGTGCAAGCAGTGCATGCAGCACCACCGAGTTGCTGAACCATTGCTTGCGGCTTCAGCGGAAACTGCAACGCATTACAGCCTGGCTTGTGTACAATACAGCACACTGTGGAAGCCCGAACGTTTCGGGCTTCCACCTGACGCATTCACAATGATCAAGTATTGGACGGGTTGCAGCAAGCAAGCCTGGCTTTGTGCTGTATATTGAGTTCATGCGTACGTCAACCTGCTGTTACATGACTGCTGCTGCTGCTGCCAAACAATCCACCACTGCAGGTAACTACTGGTAGCCTACTGTTCGGCACATGAGAGGGTGTATTGATGGCTGTTGACAACTGGGTTGGTATTACCAGCCCAAGTGTCAGCAGCCATCAGATGTGGCCTCTTCTGTGGCACCGTGTGGCACAGCCCGCGTCTGCATGGAGTTACTGGTGTGCAGCTGGCGTATTAGGCATTGGTGGTGCCAGCTTTGGAAGTGACTGTTTTAGTCAATCATAATCCGATGAGTATAGCAGTTAGAGAGCTGGTAGTGCCTTTGCACATAGTACGGCCCAGAGCCTTACCTCAAAGATAAATAGTCACCATGGCATGCTCATACTCCAGCATCTGCATCACAGCGGCACTGCTGCCTGCTCTGCTAGCGGCAAGCCGGCTGAAGAATAACAGTTGAGAGATTAGCAACGCATACACAAGTCTGATGTTTGGCTCGATCGACCAAGCAGTGCTGCTGTGGACATGTGCACGGGTGCCACAGTGTGTGGAAGTTGTCACATGTGCTGTCCAGCAGCGGCTTCGCAGTACTACTGGGATGATGGAGTCGTATCTTCTAATGCAGTCTTCTGATGCATGTTACTGTTTGATGGTACGCTGTTGATGGTATGCCGCCAACTGTTGCGCTGATGCATGTTGCCGTTTGATGGTATGCCTTTGATGGTATGCCACTAATGCATGTTGCGTTTAAAGTTATGCCACTATCATAGTGCAATGATTGCTCGTTGCCGTAATTTGGTACGTTGATGCTGTCGGACTCCGGATCGGATGCTTCAGCAGCGAAGAATCATCTGAGTCCTAAAGGGGGTCTGCATTCCAGCCTCTACACAGCTTTTGTTTCTGTCAGCTGTTTCATGGGTGTCAGCACACCACAGCACACACACACACACCAGCATGTTCAGCACATCACATCAGCAACAGCGGTGCCACCGAAGAAACATGTTTCATGCAGCTCCTGATGCATCTGCTGCTGTCAAGATGATGGCAAAGAGCAGCAGCATTTTAGATGTTGTTGGGTTTTGTGTTGCTTCTGCATCGGCACTTCCTACACAGGCAGACCTGTGGGTTGTGTGGTGTTGAGCAACAAAACATCATGGTGCAGAGATATGATGTACGTAGTAAGGCCCATGTAGTGGCCAGAGACTGAGCCAGCCGGTTGATGCCTTGGTTTCCAGTCACGATGGCGTGTTACATACAAGCATGAGCTGAGGCCCTCAACAGTGTTGAAGAAGCCTGACTGGCTGCGCACAGTGTATTGGCAAATCTTATCATCATCATCATCATCATCATCATCATCATCATCATCATCATCATCATCATCATCATCATCATCATCATCATCATCATCATCATCATCAAATTACCGGATCAAGGATAGCATCAACGCCATCGGCCCCGCGCCCCCCCTGGGCGGAAGAAAGAGGGAGCACCGCTCCATTATGTTTGCAACTATTACGCACATCACAAGCTTTCACAAGATACGCAGCAAGCTGTCCAAGCTTGGGATGTGCGTAATAATTGCAAACACAATGGAGCAGTGCTCCCTCTTTCTTCCGCTCCTGAGGGGCGCGGGGCCGATGGCGTTGATGCTATGGCTTAATGGGTAACTATTACGCACATCCCAAGCTTTCACAAGATACGCAGCAATACTCCTAGACACCAGTCGGCAAACCCCCTTGCTACCCCATCATCAGAAACAAAACGCAACAACTTGGTCGATGCATCAGTCAATGACAATACATTGCGCAATTTTCCAGCGCCACCAGCAACTGTCTGTTGCAAAACAGACCGAATCTCATCCAACATAGTATCTCTTTGAGCAGAAGTGGCAGGGCAATCAAACATCAGATGTGACAAAGACTCAACATTCTGACCACAAGCAGGACACGCAGTATTAGAATCTGCTCTGCTACCCCCATAACGACGGGTACGCTCGTGCACACAAAGACATCCCATGCGAACACGCATCAGCAACTCAACGCCATGTGTTGGCGCACCAGCATAGAAAAATGGCCTGGGCCGTTTGAAGCGCATGGCATCAGCATGCGTAGGGTGAACATGCATGACGTAACGGCTCAAAGTAGAGTGTTGCAGTGATTCACAAGCAATTCTATCGGCATGCAACTTCTTGACCTGACAGCTGATGTGACTCTTGCATGCACTAGCGCGATCAGCCGCCGCTGCAACATCCACACCATACTTGCACAACAAACTCTGCACATACTTATGCCACGGTGTTACTGCAACAGCACCACTGAGGCGCTTCCACTCAGCAGAAAATACCTGACGTGGCAGCCTGGAATCCTGCAATCGTTGAACCCTAAAGTAATACTCCATTGCCCTCTGATGAAGCCACATGTGCAATGGCTTCACACCCCATTCAGCCAGCAGAATCGAGGAGCCAGGATGCTCTTTGCCACAACGCATTGCGCATTTCATGATGTCAGTCTGCACTTTGTCAATCTGCTGTAACTGCCTTGTAGTTGACGGGAACCAGACCTCACTGCCATACTCAACAATTGGGCGAATGCATGTCAGCAAAATGATACGCTTGACTTCCACACTGATGTGCCGGCTCTTCCAGATTAGCATGAGCCCACCCTTCACACGATGCACTTTTGCCAACATCTTCTCAAAGTGCGTGTTCCAATTGCAAACATTGTTGAACCACAAGCCAAGGTAGCAGTACTCTGGCACAACAGGCACGGGAACACCATTCCAAACAATGCCAGAAGCAGCCAACTGGCTGGGCTGCCTACCTGGTGACACGTGCATGACAGCAGACTTAGAGCTATTTAGTTTGAAACGCCACTTACAACTGTAATAATAAACTGTTGCAGCAACAGCCTGAACCTCAGCCACGGATCAGCACACAGCAACAAAATCATCAGCCTGCATGGCTGCCACAACCTGACCAGCCGGTTCATCACTAGGGCCCATCAAAGTGATTCCAGGGTGCTTTGCATGCACCTCATGCAGCAGATCATCAATGAAGTACAGGTACAGTGTTGGGGAGATAACATCACCCTCATGCAGACCAAGGTCACATGTGAAGCTGTCAGTGACTTGGCCTTCGTGGGACACCACGCGGCGGGCACCCTGATACAGGTTGCAAAGCACACGGAACATCTTCCCACGCAAACCCTTATCCCACAGTTTTTGGAAGAGCCCATCAAGCCACACTGTCGGAAAAGCCTTGTAGGTGTCAACAAACAGCACAACAGAATCCTTCCCTTCAGCTTTCCGCCCACCCAATACCTCACTTAGCACGCTCTCGTGGTCGGCACAGCTGCGCTTAGGACGAAAGCTGTTCTGGCTCTCATGCAGCAGCGGCGTTTCTGGTGCTGCTGCTGCTGCTGTTGTGCCGGCTGTTGCTGCTGCTGCTGTGCCGGCTGCTGCTGCTGCCGTGTTGAGCTGTCAGTCTGTAGCCCGCCTTCTGCAAACTTTATTAGGCGCTGGTTGAGAACGCTGGTGTAAAACTTGTCGAGCACGCTGAGCAGAGTGATACCACGGTAGTTGGTGGGGTCTGTCGAATCACCCTTCTTGGGCATGTTCACAACTGTGCCTGGCACCTGGTGCACCTGCTCAAGTTCCCACATCAGCTTGCAATACTGTAGCAGCATATCAGTGGCTGTGCTGCCTCCATATTTAAGTAGCTCATTGACAATGCCCTCCTCAGCCGGGTTGCCGGCTTTGCCAGTACGCAGCCCCTGCATGCAGTCAGACACTTCATCAGCAGTGATGGGCAGGTCAAGCGGGGTGGCAGGGGAGTCAGCAGAGTCCTGCAGGTATTGTTGCACGTTAGTTGCGACTTGAGACATGTGCTGAGCATCAAACTGGGGATTGGAGGAAGGAAATGCTGCATGGCTGCCAATACGCTCATAATGACACTTGAAAGCATCAGCTTTCTCAGTCGGGGTAGATGCCACATGCCCAGAGGGATGCTGCATGACACTGTAAACTGCCTCGCTGGCAAATCTTATGTCAATGCTGACTTCTGTGGGGCACAGGCTATGCTGACCTCTGCCACAGTGTGGCGCATACTACTGGCCATTGCAAGGAAGTGGCACTCGCATGCAGCGGTGCACTAAGTACATTATTTATGTGTGGCGCAGCAGCAATGTCACATAGTAGCCTATCTGGCAGGCGAAAGACACTGGGAATGCAAAGTTGAGTTGACCTTCGCGGTGCTTTTGAAGTTGTAATAGAGCCTTGTCACCCCCTCCCTTGACTGACGCTGATGAGTGTGAACACACATCGCGTTCCGTGCGTCGTTCTTTCACTGGATCCACGCATTTACCCTGCCTGTGACAGTATGTAGCATCAGTGGACATGTCCCACAAACTCTTGGAAAGTTCAGCAAGATGAATTGTAAAGAAGAATGAAATGTGGCAGCTTGCTCAGCAGCAGTCCAGCACCATGGCTCACTTTTGAGGTGGTCCCTGAGTCATGATGACGTGATTGCATGCAGAGCCGCTCAGTAGCTAGCACCCTGACTGCACTGCGGCAAGGCAACTTGCCATTGCAATGACAACTGACAAGGCTTGTTGAAGGTTGCTCCATGGCCACAAGCTACCTTAACATCCAAATTGGAGGACCAACCGTTGGTCGACCGTTCCATCCGCGCGCTCTTGAATCGGCTCTGCAAGCTTGGCTGGGTACTGAAAGAGCAGCAAGATAGCAGCATGGAGATGCAGCACAGCAAACTGGCACTTCAGCTCGCATGCACTCCGCAGTTGCCTCCCACTGGCCGTCTGACTCCTGCAGGCCTATCTGGCTCTCAGCAGGCTCACAGGAACATGGTGTAGCAGACGATCAATGTGATATAATATATTTAACGTCAATGTCTCACCTGCTGTTTGTGCATCTGCCCTGTTTTCGCCGTAAGCGTGTGTCCAGCCCACCTTGGGTGGGAAACTGCGGGGTGACTGCGCGCCAGCAGCGCAGCATCTCGCTGGCACTCCAGGTGCATAAAAAATGCATTTAAGATCTTAGCACTGAATGACAGTGAGCACTTGCCGAAAATTCAAGGTGGGGCGTGAGCAGCGGTACAAGCCCGTCATTCTCCCATAACTCGACGCTGTCACGAGAGTGTGGTGCACGGCTGCAACTCATTTCCTGAATATCACATCTGGTTATTGACGTGCAACACAACATCGTCGGCAGTGCCTGCATACCGGGGTGCCACCGCTAATCCTGCTCGATACACCCGATTTCTGGCTTTGAGCAGTGCTAAACAAACGTTTGCGGTGAAGTTCATAAGTTGACAAGGGGCTGTGCATTCCATCGCTCGCAGCAGCTTCAACCGGTCACGCACGGCACGTTCAGCCTCCGTAGCTCGAGCCAAGGCTTGTTCAGCCGGAGACAGCCAAACTGGCGACACAAACATCGCCTGTAGCGCAGCTTGGGGCTGGCCTGCAGGCCATGGCGGCCCCTAAGCGCCAAGCAAATGTCTGGGACAGCTCCAAGTAAGCAGTTGGGGCTGCTGGGGCAGCCATGCAGGCTGTGCGGAGCAAATTAAGCTTATCAGTTCATGTTGTAGATGCTGAAGGTCGTGTCGGATGGGCAAGCAGCACCTACAGTGCACCCTGTTGGTGCGCAGTGGCCGTTGCTGAAGCAGCAGAACAGCAGGGCACACCTGCAGCAGTAGATGCACAGCTGGAGCAGGCCACTTCTGGCACTCGAATCAGCCAGTTCACAGTGATGCATGTGCAGGATGTTGTTTGTTAGTAAAGCAGCAGCGGCAAAGCAATAGCTGAGAAGAGGGCATTGAAGTGACTGCGCAGCAGGTTGCTGCCTGCAGGACACAGCCATGTACTGCTGCAGCAAATGTTTATGCTTGCAGTGTATCCTAGCGGGGTCACCAGCAAGCAACACACGCCAAAAGTGCACGCAGATGCTACTGCTTCAGTTCAAAAGAGAGATCCAATGTCCTGGGTTGTCATGCCTGCAAGTGTTGTGCGGGTCTGGCGCCAATGATGCTGCTGTCTTCTGCTTGCAGAAGGAGCAGAAGGTGCTGCAGCCAAGGCAGCAACGGTGCCACTTAATTGAGCCCTTTTGCTTATGGTCATGCAGCTTTGACTCATGCCTGCCTGCGCTGCTGCTTGCAGGATGTTCCGTGCAGGCGGGGTAGCAGGTGCTGTAGGCAGGACATCACCCGTGCCATTGCTGCGCATCAAGCTGCTGTGAATCAGGCATTGTCCATACTTGTCTTGCTTCTGCTGCTTGCAGGATGTTCCTTGCGGGTGGTGCAGCAGGTGCTGTGGCCAGGACATCACCCGCGCCGCTGGACCGCATCAAGCTGCTGTTCTATAAATGACCACTTGACGCCCCCTGTACTGCTACTTGCCTTTGCTGCTTGCAGGATGTTCCTTGCTGGTGGTGCAGCAGGTGCTGTAGCCAGGACAGCCACCGCACCGCTGGACCGCATCAAGCTGCTGCAAGCTAGCATTCAACATCACTCTGTCTGACTAATGTGCTGCGTGCTCTGCTGCTTGCAGGATGTTCCTGGCAGGCGGTGCAGCAGGTGCAGTAGCCAGGACAGCCACCGCGCCGCTGGACCGCATCAAGCTGCTGTTCCAGGTGCAGGCAGTGGCCAGCAGCGGCACGTCAGCAACAGCATACACAGGTGTGGGTCAGGCGGCACGGAAGATTCTCAGGTAGGGCGAAAGGGCTGCTACTTCTGTTTGCTGTTACGTCTGATATAGACAGCAGGCAGTGGCCAGCAGCGGCGCGTCAGCAACAGCATATACAGGCGTTGGGCAGCCGGCACGCAAAATCCTCAGGTAAGACCTGGGGGTCTTTGGTTTGAGATGCGGCTGCATCACACGCTATGTAAGGCAGGCAGTAGCCAGCAGCGGCACGTCAGCAACAGCATACACAGGCGTTGGGCAGGCGGCACGCAAGATCCTCAGGTAATGTCCAGCTGTAACAAGGCTGTGGCATAAGATGAGCAGTGTTGCAACAGCCAGGGTTGTGGCACGTCAGCAATAGCATACACCGGCGTTGGGCAGGCAGCACGCAAAATCCTCAGGTACAGCCTAGGGCTGTGTCGTTTGCTGTGTGATCAGTTTAGCGGTGTTACATCAGCCAGAGTGGCGGCAGGTCAGCAGCAGCATACACAGGCGTTGGGCAGGCGGCACGCAAAATCTTGAGGTAGGGCACAGCATGATTCTGCAGTCCTGATGCTGGGTACTCTGCCAGCGAGGGTGGCTAGCAGTAGCACACCAGCAACAGCATACACAGGTGTTGCCAGGCAGCAGGGACAGCACTGGAGTGATGCATGTTGGAGCTGCAATGCTGCTGCCAGTGCTTGTAAGGGCAGCAATCAGCAGCACGGGCAGTCATCCTGTGCCAGCAACAGCAGCAGAGGAGGTTATGCTGACATGGGAAATGGCTGATGCAGCAGCAGCCGGTGTTGTGGATGGTTGTCATTTGTTACGAGGGACGTGGAAGGCTGAACATGGTGCGGTGCTGCACAGTAGTGATGCGCGGCGCAAGTGAAGTTGTGGGCAGCAAGCAGCACTGCCTCCGCTGAGCTTACTGCATGTAAACGCCAGCTGGTGAATGGGGGGCGTGGGGAGGGTGTCGTGCTCCAGCAATATGGGCAGCACATAGGA
Organism: Tetradesmus lagerheimii; assembly: GCA_902809745.2. Taxonomy (NCBI): domain Eukaryota; kingdom Viridiplantae; phylum Chlorophyta; class Chlorophyceae; order Sphaeropleales; family Scenedesmaceae; genus Tetradesmus; species Tetradesmus lagerheimii. Next base: position 49,350 of record CADDIJ020002849.1, read on the forward strand.
GTAGCAGCACCACCATGCCTGTTGGCTGCAGTGAGGAGGGGTTCCCTTTTATCATAAAAGGGCGACGTTGTCAACAGATGCTGCCAGACACATGCGGCAATGCTCTGTGGTTCAAACCCTTGTGCCTACTGCTGCTGCTGCTGCCTGCTCCTGCTGCCTGCTGCTGTAGTGAGGAGGGTTTCCTGGCATGCTGGAAGGGCAATGGTGTCAACAGACACTGCCAGATACATGCCGCAATGCTCCGTTGCTCAATGCCTTGTGCCTGCTGCTGCTGCTGCTGCCTGCTGCCTGCTGCTGCTGCCTGCTGCTGCAGTGAGGAGGGCTTCCTGGCGTTCTGGAAGGGCAACGGCGTCAACATCATCCGCATCTTCCCTTACAGCGCAGGTGGGCAACAGTGTTGCGCTTTGCTTCTGCATAAGCACACATGTTAGTAACCATGTTGATCTGATGTCAGCTGCAACAATTTGCTTTGTCAGGCACCTGGTGTCAACATCATCCGCATCTTCCCATACAGCGCAGGTGGGCACATCGGCAGTTTCCAGGCACGCTCCACTGTTAGAGTTGGCTGCAGTGCTGGTAACATGCTGTGCTTTTGATGTGTAAAATATCCCAATGAAGAGCAAAGGTGTCAACATCATCTGCATCTTCCCTTACAGTGCAGGTAGGCAGATCAGCAGTGTCCAGGCAAGCTCCACAGTTCGAGTTGGTTACAGTGCTGGTTACATGCTATGCTTTCTATGTGTAAAATGTCCCAATCAGGGGCAACGGTGTCAAATATCATTCGCATCTTCCCCTACAGCGCAGGTGGGCAGCAGTGTTGCGCTGTGCTGATTTAACTATATCAAGCGGGTGTCAGCTCAAGGCAGCTGGCAACAACGGGGAGCTGACAGCGGCAAAGCGCCTGTTGGCTGACGGGCGCCCTGCCTCAACTTCTGTATACATACGGCTTGCCTGCTGTCAAGTTAATGTGCGTCCGCTGCTCCGCCTTGTGTCCTGTGCAGGCCAGCTGGCAGCCAATGACTGACGGCGCCAACGCGCCTGGTGGCTGACAGGCGCCCTGTGTCAACCTATCTTGTTTTGCCCTCTTGCAATACTCTGCGCGTGCTGCACTGCCTTGTCTCTTTCCCTTTCCCGTTGTTTTTGAACGACTCGTACAAGCGTCTCCTGGCAGACGATCATGGCGAGCTGACAGTGTTGGAGCGCCTGGTGTCTTACAAGCGCCCTGCCTCAACCTCAACCTTTGTGAACAGCTTTACCACTTGCCCGCTGACCACATGTTTTGCGTGTGCTGCTCCGCCTTGTGTGTGTGTCCCCCGTGCAGGCCAGCTGGCGTCAAACGACTCGTACAAGCGTCTGCTGGCTGATAGGTGCCCTGCCTGTGTATACAGCTTGCCTGCTGACAACACTCTGTGTGTGCTGCTTCGCCTTGCCTTGTTTCCTGTTTGGTTTGCAGGCCAGGTGGCGGCAAACGACTCATACAAGCTGCTGCTGGCAGACGATCACGGCGAGCTGACAGTGCTCAGTTCTTCCCGCCTGCTGCGTGACCCTGTACGTGCTGACTGCTGCTGTACTGCTCTGTGCCCACACTCTACAGGCCAGCTGGCTGCGAACGGCTCATACAAGCGGCTGCTGGCTAACAGGCGCCCTGCCTCGACCCTTGTATACAGCTTTGTCGCTTGCGCGCTGACAACAAAAACTGCGCGTCCTGCTTCGCCTTGTCTTGTGTTCCTTGCAGGCCAGCTGGCAGCAAACGACTCATACAAGCGTCTGCTGGCAGACGATCTCGGCGAGCTGACAGTGCCAAAGCGGCTGATGGCTGGTGCCTGCGCCCTGCCTCAAACTGTTGAACCACCTTGCCCGCTGACAAGATGTTTTGCGTGTGCTGCTCTGCCTTGCCTTGTTTCCCGTGCAGTCCAGCTGGCGGCAAACGACTGACGGTGCCAACGCGCCTGATGGCTGACAGGCGCCCTGCATCAACCTTTGTGCACAGCTTTGCTGCTTGCCCGCTGACATTCAAATCTGCGTGTGCAACCTTGCCATGTTCTTTCTTCCTTGCAGGCCAGCTCGCAGCAAACGATTCATACAAGCGGCTGCTGGCAGATGATCACAGCGAGCTGACAGTGCCAACGCGCCTGGTGGCTGACAGGCGCCCTGCAGCCACCTTTGTACGCAGTTTTGTCGCTTGGCCGCTGATAAGTTGCGTCTGCTGCTCCGCCTTGTCTCTTTTTCCTGGCAGGCCAGCTGGCAGCCAACGACTCATACAAGCGGCTGCTGCCTGACAGGCTCCCTGCCTGGACTTGTTAATGCAACTTTCCCGCTGACAACATATTGTGCGCCTTGTTTCCCTTTCCCGTCGTCTTCTTTTCCTTGTAGGCCAGCTGGCAGCCAATGACTCATACAAGCGTCTGCTGGCAGACGATCACGGAGAGCTGACGGTGCCAAAGCGCCTGATGGCTGGTGCATGTGCGGGCATGACAGCAACAGCGCTGACGCACCCGCTGGACACAGTTCGGCTGCGGCTGGCGCTGCCTGGGCACCCGTACAAGGGTGAGCGGTCGCGAGCAGTTCACTCCTTGATGTGGTGTTGTGTGTTGTGGTGTACTCAGCAGTGCCCGGATGGCGCTGCCTGGGCACCCATGCAAGTGGGTGCGGCATGCTGTGGTATTGTTTGTGTTGCATAATGTGTGGTCTCAGGACCGTGTGCGGGCATGACAGCGACTGCGCTGACGCACCCACTGGACACAGTACGCCTGCGGCTGGCCCTGCCTGGGCACCCGTACAAGGGTGAGCGGCGGCAAAGGCTTAGTCCTTCCTGTGGTGTCATGTGTTGTTGTGTTGTACTTAGCAGTGCCTGGATCTTGTGTTGTACTTGGCAGCGCCCGGATGATATGAGCCGCTGACATACATCCGTTTCGATTAGGCTGACATACATCAGGTGTGATGGCAGTAGCATCTGCTGGCATGAAACAGCAGCGCGGCTGCGGCTCGCCTGCTCGGTCATGCATACAAGGTTCAGCAGCGCATGCGGTGCCGAGCTGGTGCCTGTTGCGATTGGCCGATGTGTCTAATATTACCTGCGCTGACGCACCCGCTGGACACTGTGAGGCTGCGGCTGGCGCTGCCTGGGCACCCATACAAGGGTGGGTGCCGCATGTTGTAATCAGTGTTTGTGCTGCATCAGGTGTGGGTTTGAAGAATGTGTGCGCGCATGACGGCAACTGCGCTGACGCACCCGCTGGATACTGTGCGACTGCGGCTTGCTCTGCCTGGGCACCCATACAAGGGTGGGTGCTGCTTGTGGTTCGGTTTTTTGTGATAATGTTACGTCAGGCTCCACAGCCCCGTAGCATCCGGTACCAGTAGCACTTTCCTCTCCTCTAGTTACACTGGTACCTGAGTACGAGTTGTGGCCCAGTGGTCAGCGCAGCGCTCTCCATTGACCTGGCCAAGACCTGTGCCTATGGTACATGGTGTGATGGCTGGTGCATGCGCGCGCATGACAGCAACTGCGCTGACGCACCCGCTGGACACAGTTCGCCTGCGGCTGGCGCTGCCTGGGCACCCGTACAAGGGTGGGTGCTGCATGTTGTTGCTTGTGCGTTTGCTTCGCATCAGGTATGAGTTTGAAGAACGTGTGCAGGCATGACAGCAGCATCGGTGCCGAGCTCGTTCTGTTGCAGTTGGCGGCCGTGTCTGGTAGCAACTGCGCTGACCCACCCGCTGGTCACAGTGCGGCTGCGGCTGGCGCTGCCTGGGCACACATACAAGGGTGGGTGCTGCTTGTGGTGTTTGGTTTCTGCATCAGCTGTGGTTTCAGGAGCGTGTGCAGGCATGACAGCAGCAGCACTGCGCACAGTGCTGCTGCGGCTGGCCCTGCTTGGCATGCATACAAGGGTGCTGGGTTGCAGCTCGTTTCCAAACGGCCGACGTGTCTGTTGGCGACAGCTCTGACGACCCGCTGGACACGGTTCGGCTGCGACTTGCGCTGCCTGGCACCCATACACGGGTGGGTGCTGCTTGTGGTGTTTGGTTTCTGCATCAAATGTGGTTTCAGGAGGTTGTGCTGGCATGACAGCAGCAGCGCTGACACCCCCCCTGGATACTGTGAGGCTGCGGCTGGCGCTGCCTGGGCACCCATACAAGGGTGGGTGCTGCTTGTGCTTTTCTGTTGGTGCCGTGTGTAAGCATGGCAGCTGCGCTGGCTTGCGTGAATGCTTGCAAGACGGAACTGGAGATGCCCGCTGGACACCGTGTGGCTGCCTGGGCACCCATACAAGGGTGGGTGATGCTTGTGGTTCCTGTTTGTGTAACATCAGCTGTGGTTCAGGAGCATGTGCGGGCATGAATGCAATGAAGCTGACACACAGCGCAGCTGCTGCCAGCGCTGCTTGGCATGCAAACAAGGGTGCTGAGTTGCAACTCATTTCCATTGGTGGCTGTGTCTGGTAGCAGTAGCGCTGACGCACCCGCTGGACACTGTGCGACTGCGGCTAGCGAGGGAGGGGTGCGAGGGAGTGGTGTCTCTTAACAACACTGAACCGCGCTCGCGAGAAACCCCCAAAACATGATCAATAAAGATGAAACGCACAATGAAGAAGTTCATGCTGTGCTGTGCTGTGTGTTTCCAGGTGCTGTTGATGCGGCCACCACCATGGTGCGCACTGAAGGAGTCATCTCGCTGTACAAGGGCCTGGCGCTAAACTGCGCTCACCTGAAATCACCAAAGTCTGATCAAATAGCAGCCCCGCAAAGTTTGTGCATGTGCTCTCAATGTCAACTGGTTGTTGACCATCAGTTGCTGCATGTACTGCTGTATGTTTCCAGGTGCTGTTGATGCGGCCACCATGGTGCGCACTGAGGGGGTGATCTCCCTGTACAAGGGCCTGGCGCCCACTCTGGTCGGTATCGCACCGTATGCTGTCCACCTTTGCTAGCCATGCTGATAATATCTTTGTTGCACCTGTCATGTGTTGCCTGCAGGTGCTGTTGATGCGGCCACCACCATGGTGCGCACTGAGGGAGTCATCTCCCTGTACAAGGGCCTGGCGCTGAATCGCGCTCATCTGAAACCCCCGATGCTTGATCAACTAGCAGCCAGGCCAAGGCTTCGCATGTGCTCTAATTGCCAACGGGTTGTTGAGTATCACTTGCTGTTTGTCCTGCTGTGTGTGTCCAGGTGATGTTGATGCGGCCACCACCATGGTGCGCACTGAGGGAGTCATCTCCCTGTACAAGGGCCTGGCACCCACACTGGTCGGCATTGCACTGTATGCTGTCCTACAGTTGTATACCATGCTCACAACTACTCTGCATTTGCTGTCCTTCCTGCTTTGGTCCTGGTCAGCACCGTGTGCTGTCCCACAATTGAAAAACCATGCTCATAACATATTTGCGTTTGCTGCCATGTGTTTGCTGCAGGTGCTGTTGATGCGGCCGCCACCATGGTGCGCACTGAGATATTCATCTCCCTGTACAAGGGCCTGGCTCCCACACTGGTCGGCATTGCGCCGTACGCTGTCCACCTTTAGTAACCATGCTGATGATATGTTTGTTACACCTGTCATTTGCTTCCTGCAGGTGCTGTTGATGCGGCAACCACCATGGTGCGCACTGAAGGAGTCATCTCTCTTTACAAGGGCCTGGCGCCCACACTGGTCGGCATAGCACCGTATGCTGCGATGAACTTTGCAACATATGATCTGCTGAAGAAGACAGTCTACCACGGAGAGAAGTGAGTTGAACAGCGTGCTATGGCTTGTTGCTACAGCCGCGCCTAGTATCAGTACTTCATATGCGCTGCTGTTGTTGCATGTGGGGGTGGCATGCATTGCGCCGTACACAGCGCTCTACTTTGCATCATATGACTTGCTGAAGAAGACCGTCTACCACGGAGATAAGTAAGTATCATTAGTATTATTCTGGCGTGCTGTGGCTGTTGATCGGTACAGTGACGATCAGGTACTGATAGATGCGACTGTTTAGGATGTGCTGCTATGATTGCTTGTGGGGGTGGTGGAGGCTTCATGCCGTATGCAGCCCGCAACTTGACCACATATGACCTGCTGACGTAGACAGTCTACCACGGAGGGACGTAAGTTGAACAACGCGTATGTGCTTGCTACTGTTTCATATGTGCAGCTGTTGTTGCGTGTGGGGGTGGCATGCACTGTGCCGTACGTGGCCCTGAAATGTGCGACATACGACCTGCTGAAGAAGACGGTCTACCATGGTGAGAAGTGAGTGTGCTGTGGAGCCTGCAGTTCATGGTAGTGGTGAAGCTGCCGGTTGCTGGGTGACCTGCTGTGTTGCGTAGGCCTCAGATCCCCGGCGCAAGTTTGCTGATGGCAGAAGTATCAGGCATACATTACAAGAACACATGTCACTGCGTTGCAAACAGTTCTTTCTACATCTACCACGTGTTAGTTCGCACATTGTTTGCTGGCTGTTGTGCAGGCCCCAGAGCTCTGTGGCCAACCTGCTGATGAGGGGAGCAGCAGGCACAGTATCTAAACAACACATGACATTTCTAGTACTATGAACCTCAAACCTAGCCCCTAAAATCATGGTTTTGAAATCGGTGCACTTGCTGTCTTGCTGCAGGCCCCAGAGCCCCGTGGCCAACCTGCTGATGGGGGAGCAGCAGGCACATCTGCCTTCATATTTAGAAGAACAAACTTGCTGCTGCATGCAGTCCACACATTGTTTGCAGGCTGCTGCATATTCGTTTTCTGCAGGCCCCAGAGCTCCGTGGCCAACCTGCTGATGACGGGAGCAGCAGGCACATTCATCCCAACAAGAAGATGACCTGCTGCATCGCATGCAGTTCGCTCAATGTTTGCTGGCTGCTGCATCTTTGTTGTGTGTTTCTGCAGGCCCCAGAGCCCCGTGGCCAACCTGCTGATGGGGGGGGGCGGAGCAGCAGGCAATACCTGCCGACATTTGTAGTACTATGAAACCTAGACCCTAGACCCTAAGCTCAAGGTTTTAAAATCGTTGCACTTGTTGTGTTGTGCAGGCCCCAGAGCCCCGTGGCCAACCTGCTGATGACGGGAGCAGCCGGCACCATTGCAGCCACCATCGCAGCCACCATCTGCTACCCGCTGCATTGCAGTTCACACGTTCAAAGCTGGCTGCTGCATTTTTGTTGTGTTTTTGTGCAGGCCCCAGAGCCCCGTGGCCAACCTGCTGATGGGGGGCGCAGCAGGCACCATTGCAGCCACCATCTGCTACCCGCTGGACACCATCCGGCGCCGCATGCAGATGCGTGGCGTGACGTACAACAACCAGCTGCACGCGTTCCAGTCGATCTGGGCCAAGGAGGGCATGCGCGGCTTCTACAGGTGCGGCTTCCCTGCATGCATGCTGTGGGTTGCTGTGGCTTGCTTCATTACACTGCTAGCGCTGTTGGTTGGGGCTTATGGCTCTTGTGTTCCAGTCGATCTGGGCCAGGGAGGGCGTGCGCGGCTTCTACAGATGCAATCCTGCAGCTCACGGTTATGATTGCAGATTGGTGCAAGTGCATGCAGCAATCAGAAAACGTGCGCTGCTGTGCCTTCTATGTCTCACATTGCCAGCTCTGTGCTGTTGCCTGTCTGACTGATTGCTGCTGTGTCACTTGTATCATATGCGCAGGGGCTGGTCTGCCAACACCATCAAGGTGGTACCCCAGAACGCCATCCGCCTGGTCAGCTATGAGGCACTGAAGGGCGTGCTGGGCGTCAAGAAGAGCAAGACAGACACCTAGACCAGGCAGCTCATGTACCTAAACCAGGCAGCTGCAACCAGGACCGTGAACTGTGCGAGGCAGCAGACACTTCAGCTGCAGGCGCTGTTGTGGTTTGGCTGTGGCACTGACAGGGCTGCTTACGAAGCGCTGAAGGGCGTGCTGGGACTGAAGAAGAGCAAGACAGACACCTAAGCAGATCTGTCTAGAACCCGCAAACAGGCTCGGCGCCTGCACAACAGGCACTGCTTGTGGCTCTGCTGTAGCGTCAGAGGCATCATAAGGCGTGCTGGGAGTCAAGAAGACCAAGGCAGACACCTACACCTTGGCTTGGTAGCAGCAGCAACGTGTAGTTATGAAGCGCTGCTGCTGCATTTAGTGAAGAAGAACTGATGTGTGTGATATGTGCAGGAGACTGTGTTGGTGTACAGCTGGTGTAGACAGGTGAACTTTGTGCCCTGCCGCAATGCAGGCACATGAAAAGCTCGTAGTGCGTGGATTGTAGATGATACTGCTTGTGACCCTCGTGATTTACAGTTTGTGTAGGCAGGATGTGGAACAGGTAAACTCACAAATATGGTTTGCAAAACATGGTGTGTTGCTGTAGCGCAGTGATGTTGTACCGCTGGCAGGATGGTGCACACACGGCAGCGTTCCATGCAGCAGGGCATGTGAAACAGCAAGGTCTGCCAGATAGCTGTTTCTCCTAAAGGGTTTATCCTCACGGAAGTTGCACTTTGCAAGCTGAGTACACATATGGCACCGTCGTGGCCGATGTTGTCATCGTGGCCATACTTTGACCCATGCCTTTCCGAAAGGAGTGACTCTGCTTGCGTGCTCTCCTGCTAGGTTGGCTGCTAGCACAGGCGGTGCCACGGTTGCGCTCGATGTGTCTGTATCAAGGTGTACACTGAAATGTGCGGAGCGCTGTGCAGCAGCAGCCGCTGTCATTGACACTGACGGCGATGGTCATCATCATCATCATGTTACCCATGATGTCGACGGCGATGGTGTTGATGCTGTGGGTAAAATGGGTAACATGATTATTATTGATGAATCAACAATGATGTATCAACTTGATGCCGTCATCAGATGATGAAACTGTCAACATTGAGTCTGTTTTCATGATGTGGCCGCCACGCTGATCACGATCCTCATGATGCCAGTGCAGTGGCGTGTGCAGGGGGATATGATTATATATATAAGATCTGCTTCTTCCGCTCCTGAGGGGCGCGGGGCCGATGGCGTTGATGCTATGGCTTAATGGGTAACATGATGATGATGATAAGATCTGCCAGAAGAGAAGTTCTCTTGCGTGCATATGCCTTCCAGTACCGATACTTTCCTTACAATCATTACAAACTCTCAAGGCTTGGCGTGTCTTATTGGTGCGGCGGTGCCGCAGGGCTCCAACAATCAGGTTCGCTTGATTGCAGTGTATGGCCAGCCAATAGATTCCGCCCCCTTGTAACCAACAAAAAAGGCTTGAAGGCTACCGAGCCTGAGTTAGGGCGGCAGTTTCTGCCAGTGCACACCAGGATGCGCAACACTGGCTGATCATGGCACCACACTGCAGGCTGCAATCCTCATGCAATAACGCCGCAGCATGAACATCTGGATCATCATCATTGGATTGCCCATAGCATCAACGCCATCGACCCAGAAAGAACATATGAACATCTGGATGTTCCGCAGCAGTGAATGCTGCCAACACTGGCACTACGTGAAGCATTGCTGCTTCAACTGCAAGGTATACCCCACACCTGGCTGCTGCTGCTGCTGCTGCTGCACTTGTTTTGTCGCTCCGCTGCCAATCGCTACGCCGCTGAGCATCATCCTTGATCTGCCAGCAGCCACACTGCTGCTGCTGCTGTTTGTGCCCCCTGCTGCTGCTGCTGCCTGCTGCCGCAGCTGCTGCTGTGTTGCAGCATCCCCAAGTGACGCTCTGATAAACTCATCCACCAGATCAGCCATCTTCAACAGCTGTCCATTCTGAAAGCTGTTACTAACGTTAAAATCGGCCGGATCCGAACTCGCCTTGCGCCCGCAAGGCGTAATTTGACGGCTGTTTGGCCCCTGCCAATCATTGATGCCGTAATGATTCAAACCAGGAAAGTCAGCGTGACCTATGCATGAGCAGCTGCTGGCATCGCTGATCTTGTAAGCTACGTTAGTTTTCGGGGCGCCATACTGACCAGCCAAAAATAACACAAATGTGCCAGGTGGAATGGCCACCCCAGTGGGCTCCATAGAAGCTTCTGCTGACCTGGTTGGAGTAGCAGCAGCAGCAGCAGCAGACCTGTTTGCTGCTGCTGCTGCTGCTGCCGCTGCTGCTGCAGCTGTGTCCTGGCGAACCTTGTAGCCTTCAAACACAATGGCACCAAGTATCAGGCCCTTGCGCTGCTGCTGCTGCTGCTGACAGCTGGCCGCCACCCCCCCGCTGCTGCTGCTGCTGCTGCTGCTGCGTAACGGCGGCTGATACGCCTCACAAAAGCTGAGACCAGAAATACTCCGCGCCTCAGACGCTAAACACGTATCTGCAATAATATCTAGCGCTGCTGCACCTCCAAACGAGTGCCCAAGCACCACAATACCCCGCGTTCTAACGTCCTGCAAGCCCTGGCGTTCCAAAACCGCTGCGTCGGCTGTGTCTGTGTGGTTGAGCAGAGTTCGAATTAGTGCAGCTGATGTGGCCAGCATCCAGCCTTTGGGGCAAAAAGCAGGGAGGGTAGGGCCGGGAATGCCAGCCGGCAGTTTGCGGTAGTAATCTGACGCAACAAAAGTGTGACCGCGAGCTGCCAGGTGGCTGGCTAGGGTGCTGTAGTGCCGGGATTCAACGTTGGCGCCGTTGAGCAGAAATAACACAGGCCTACAACGCAACAGCAGCAGCAGAAGCAGCAGCGAAATGTAATGCTGGGTGAGACAGGTGCTGCCCAGTGGCTGGCTAGGGTGCTGCACTTGCACTGTTGAGAACGGGAAGGATCAGGAAGGGTTTGGAAAGATAAACACAAGCGCAGGGTTGATAATGGAGTATCAGCGTGGCTCATGGTGGGGTGTGCATTGCTGCGCATGGATATTCAGGATGTTGAACTGCTACAGCGATGTGTAGCTCAAAGCTCTTTCCTAGCTGGCGCTTGTGAATAACACCAGGGAGCGGCGCATTTTGGGCTTCTACTGGCCCAACACAAGCGTTGTTGGCGAACAGCTGTTGTGCAATGCTTACAAACCCCTCTAGCCATCAGGCTCCAAAGCAGCCACGCAAGCTGTGTTATGATTAAACAATGTAAAATATTGATTGAAAAAGCATGAGCAATTGCCGAACAACATCAGCTGCTGCAGCTGTGTATGTGATGCTCCCCGTCCTGATGAATCCACTCACATTTGTGGTGCAGCCTGAGCTGCTGCTGCTGCTGCTGCAGCAGGGTATATTGTGAAGTTGACGGATGCAGTCGGAGTCGCCGCATAGGGTTTGTGGTTTAGGGTGATGTCCTGGACCCTTGGGGAGGCGTCTGACGCTCCTTGAATTGTGGCTGTGCTGCTGCTGCTGCTGCTGGCCTGCGTTGTAGTAGCTACAGGTGGGGCATCTGATGCTGCTGCTCCTGCTGGCTTTACTAGCTTTGCTATAGGTGGCTTCACAAACGCTGTGCCAGGCTGTAGTAACAGCTGCGGGAATCCACGAGCAGATGAAGTAGAGAAGGCAAGCAGCAGCAACACACACCACCAGGAGCAAGTGCGAGGCTGCAGCATGTGGCCTTTGGGCTCTGCAGGACTCACGATCGAGCACAAACTAAGAGTAAACCTTTCAATTGGTGTACTTGTCGATGTAATTAGCAAGTATCGCTGGAAGAAGAAGCTGTGCTCTCCCCAAACGCTGGTGATTGCAAGACTCTGGACTGGCACGAGTGCACAACGCACTTCACCAGCATGAGCTCTACAGTACGATTGAGTTCAACCTATTTTGCGGATGGCGCACCCGCGGACTGTAACAGAATCGCTGCAAGGGAGGGTTCGGCATGGGTGAATCACCCACCTCAGATGAGCTGCGAACAGCGTCAAGCTGAGGCTTCAAGACCATCGTGCTCTCTTCGTGGTGCATGTTCGATACCGAAAGAGCATAAAACCACATATGGCATCGCTGCAGAGGGGTTTGATTGCGTGGTGATAGCTGCAGATTCAACCAGCACAGTGTTCATATTTACACAAGCTGGGGCACCAGCAGGAGCCTTAGAGCTCACAACACAGCTGCCGCTGCTTTTCAACGCTTTGAACCACATCAACGCTGCACACTACTAGTACAACAATAGGAGTACACAAACATAACGTTCAAACAGCGAGCTCCCCACCATGCCAATGAGCAGATGCCCAAACAGTCCACCAAGCACCTCCACAAGCTGCAACAGCTGTCAAACACGCCTGACAGCTGTTTGAATAGCCGGTCAAACTGTGATAAATTCAACGCAGCATGTGCCGCATCAACAACAGACTGGCAGCTGCCAGGCATCCTCAGCAACCATGCGTGCAAGTCTTGCAGGCAAATGCTTGCTGGTTGATTCTGCAGGCTTGCAACTACCACCATAAGCGACACAGGGGACAGTGCAATGATGCAAAGGCATATCAGGCCATCTGATGCAGCATGCTGTACTGCTAGGACATCACAGCACGCAGACAGACGACACAGATCACTCCTCCAAATCCGTACTTCACTACTTCGTGCAACCAAGAACTGCTGTATAGGTACGTGCTGCAACAGAGCCAGCACGCTGTTTCTTTGCTGTTGTACCGTCCTTGATTTGCCGCTGCCTGGAAACAGGCAGCAGGATAACCGCAGCACCTGCCACACCATCCAATCCGTAAAGTGATGCAAGGATGCACGCCAACTCAAAACCGCCAACCGCCAAACACCCTTTTTGCGCAAGCGACGAACTGAGGCAATTCCATGCGTGCGACTCAACCCACCCTGCCTCAGCTATCAGCGCTGCAGACAAACTGCGCTCGTTAGCGCCGTGTGCACAGCAGCAACCTCCTGCAAATGCACCCAGACCACACCAAAACCTCAACAAACACCTGGCCAACTCACCACCCAAAACCCTAGCCAACCCTTCCCCTCCCTCCTGACAAACCACCCCAGATTGCATTGCACACATCCACATGCACAGCCCTGCATGTGTGCGCTGCGCAGCAACGCACACACAGCAGCAGCCAGTGCAGGCACCATCCAGAGCAGCAACCTCCACTGCTGGTGATGCTGAGCTCGACCGTGCCCACAGCAGCAGCAGGCATCCTCCAGTGCTGCTGCCACTGCTGATGATGCTGAGCTCGACTGCCGGGGATGCAGCGCTGCCGGCTGCTGCAGCAGTTGCCTGCTGCAGCGCTGCGCCGCACCCAACAGCAGCGTCCCCTCCTGCCGGCCACCCTGCCACACGCAAAACCCCACCGATGCCGTCATACGTCCAACCACACTACCCCAAACCACATCACCCCACACCATGCGGCATTGCAAAGCCGCGTCTGGCTCAAACCAGTTGCAGCAGCACTCCACAGTACGCATCAGGGTTCAGCGCCAGACGTATGGCGGTGTCTAGGGTTTAGCATGATCGGCTGTAGGGGTTTAGTACTCGTAGTAGGGTCCAAGCTCCTTAACACCTAGGCCTGGGATGCCAGCTGGCTTGCGGTCTGCCTCGGGATCTGCCCACTCAGCGGGGCCGTACACGGCGCAGGTGCGGCTGGGGGCATACACCAGGAAGCTGTTGGGACGCCTGTCGTGGTCACCCTGCAAGAATGACAAGAAAATAACAATATGACAAGTGTTAGTAACAGTATATAGGATGAAAAGTGGGTGGGGGTCGCCCCACTCAGCAGGGCCGTACACAGCGCAGGTGCGGCTGGGGGCGTACACCAGGAAGCTGTTGGGACGCCTGTTGTGGTCACCCTGCAAAAATGACAAGAAAATAACAATATGACAAGTGTTAGTAACGGTATATAGGATGAAAAGTGGTTGGGGGTCTGCCCACTCAGCAGGGCCGTACACGGCGCAGGTGCGGCTGGGGGCGTACACCAGGAAGCTGTTGGGACGCCTGTCGTGGTCACCCTGCAAAATGAAAAGAAAGTAACAATATGACAAGTGTTAGTAACAGTATCTAGGATGAAAAGTGGGTGGGGGTCTGCCCACTCTGCAGGGCCGTACACGGCGCAGGTGCGGCTGGGGGCGTACACCAGGAAGCTGTTGGGATGCCTGTCGTGGTCACCCTGCAAAAATGACAAGAAAATAACAATATGACAAGTTATGTAGCTATTCAAAATGAAAAGTGGGTGGGGGTCTGCCCACTCTGCAGGGCCGTACACGGCGCAGGTGCGGCTGGGGGCGTACACCAGGAAGCTGTTGGGATGCCTGTAGTGGTCACCCTGCAGAATGACAAGAAAGTAACAATATGACAAGTGTTAGTACAGTAAACAGGATGACAAGTGGGTGGGGTTTCGGTCCACTCAGCTGGGCCGCACACGGCGCAGGTGCGGCTGGGGGCGTACACCAGGAAGCTGTTGGGATGCCTGTAGTGGTCACCCTGCAGAATGACAAGAAAGTAACAATATGACAAGTGTTAGTACAGTAAACAGGATGACAAGTGGGTGGGGTTTCGGTCCACTCAGCTGGGCCGCACACGGCGCAGGTGCGGCTGGGGGCGTACACCAGGAAGCTGTTGGGATGCCTGTAGTGGTCACCCTGCAGAATGACAAGAAAGTAACAATATGACAAGTGTTAGTACAGTAAACAGGATGACAAGTGGGTGGGGTTTCGGTCCACTCAGCTGGGCCGCACACGGCGCAGGTGCGGCTGGGGGCGTACACCAGGAAGCTGTTGGGATGCCTGTAGTGGTCACCCTGCAGAATGACAAGAAAGTAACAATATGACAAGTGTTAGTACAGTAAACAGGATGACAAGTGGGTGGGGTTTCGGTCCACTCAGCTGGGCCGCACACGGCGCAGGTGCGGCTGGGGGCATACACCAGGAAGCTGTTGGGTCGCCTGTCATGGTCACCCTGCAGAAT